>JAGDQP010003363.1:0-64502 GCA_022664845.1 Lepisma saccharinum
TGTTCTATTACACCTTTTAGGGTGGCAATAAACACCAATATTTTTTTGAGTGTATGTAATTTCATATGTTATCTTTTAGTTATTTTTTTCTTTCCTTAGTTTTAGCGGAGGGGAAATCGTTTGTTCTAAGTGTGCTGTTGCTCTCCTTCCATTTCGAAACAAGGACTAGAAGATGCTGTCAGACAATAGAATTGCTGGATTTCGAAGCCACTTTTGTCTCTGTGTGGGCAGTTGTCGCTATATAAACAGAGGTCAGACTGCCTCGTGGCCCATTATCTGCCGTTCAGCATCGCAGCAACTTGACGGTAGATGAGGGAGGGGAGTGGTAAGAAAAGTCCTTCACGGAGGCAACGTAAATTCTTTTAGAAGGAGGAGAGCAACACAATTAATATACTATTGCTTTTCTTTTGTTAATCATTGTTGATTTTAATACCATGTTGATATCAGCTTCACTGATTCGGAACTATTGGAAATAAGCAGTTTCGAATGATGATTTATATTCAAGATCCTGAAGATCAAGGCACCCCCGAGAGAAAAGTGGCAAGCCATCACTGGTACAATTTGATATAGGGAACTTACAAAAGATCAGGCTCAGCTGTGAATAAGCGGATTAGCTCCGTCACTGGTGCTTAAATGTAACTAGCTGTTAACAGTGCAGTTTCGAAGCTGCCATTCGCTGTTATCAGCTTTGCTTTGCTTTGCGTTGATATCAGTTAAATTGATATTAATAATACACAATTTATGAGCACTACTCGTCAATTAGAGCAATGCCATTTTATTCATGTGTGTGTGAGTGAGTAACTGATGTGTATATGAGATTTTAATGAAGAACAACTCAAAGTATAAGTAGCCGATCTCCCAACACAAGCTCGCTTAAGAAGGAGACGTCACTTAGCGATTATTTCTTCTAAAAAGTAAAATACTCCGTTACTTCCCAACACAAGCTTGCTTAATTAGGAAGTAACGTGAAACTGTATTACAACTCTCCCTCAAAGTATTATGTTATCTGCCGGAAGCAGTGAAGTTAGAATCAAAGATTTGAAACAATAAATAATGGAAACCTTGACGGCGAATGCACCAAGCATTCAGACTGCAACATTGTGAGTGCTGTCCACTTGAAGTAAGGATAGGTCAGGTCACAGGCCTGTGAATCGGTTGGAAGTGATCTTGTTCTTGATTTATTTCGTATATGATTCATCTGACCTTACGGCGGATGCAGGTTGTTAGCTGGAGAAGTCGGCTAATTAGTAACCTTGATAATAGATATGTAAGCATAAAGAACGGCTTCAAATTTAATAATTTAATATGAGTTGTTGTGTGTTTCGTTGTGAGTGAATTTCTCCACTAAGTCAATTAGAGAAAATCAACTGAATATTAAAGATATTTCTGTGGGGGGGAAATATTTGTCAGAAAATTAATGAGCCAATAGCGAATTTAAGTAATTGAAGGGAATTAAAGTGAAGTTCTGGTCAAACAAACTACCAGTTTTCAATTAAACTGTTCCTCAAGGTTCAAAGAGTGTAAACTCTGATTTATGCCGTTACAGAACGTCTTGGTATTATTCTGGTTATATCCTACGAGATAAATATACTTTTCCCTCGGTTCGGAGGTGGCACTCGAGCACTTTTATATTTAATTACTGTGTTTCTAATAACCAAAACATTCTTTTAAGCAACGTGAAACATCCCATATGAAAAGTCTACTCTTATACAGCATCTCTATATTACAAGTTTTCTTCTTTAGTACTTCAGTTAGCATTCGAATCTTTTATTTATTATTTTATTTAAAATTATTAAACCCAGCTACACAGTTTTTCTGGTGTTGTAAATATTTTTTACTAAAACATTGCACTTAAAAATGTTTTATTTTTTATTTCCTGTTTGTAATCATCATATGAATAAGCAACAAATGCCAATATTCATTGAACGTCACAACCTACTTGGCGAAAAACTCAGACTTGTTTCATTTACGATACAACCAGCAAACAAAAAACAACAAAAAATGTCAATATTTGATCAGCTATTTTTGGCCAAAGTATTCCCATTATAAACGAAATATTATTTAATCTTTTCCGTCATAAATAATTCGTCTCCTTTTTCATTTCTTTACCCGTAGTTCACACACAATAAACTTGTGTGATAATCCGGGACGGGTGTAAACCATAGTACTGTTACCGCCCATATCAATTATGTCCTTTATCCTTCTGTGATAACTCACTGTATACATCTTGCTCTACTTAGCGGTTTCCTTGTCCAGATTTTAAATTAATTTATTTCTTGGATTATTTTCTAGTCAAGGAACTATATTAATTGAGGCATCCATTTCCAAACGGGTCCAAGCGCCATAAATGTTTGGAAATTGACCGAAAAACAAGAACTGTATCCATGAATATCTTACAAAGTTGGAGAACAATTAGTTTAACAATATTTTACCTTCTTGCAAAAGAATATTGGAAAAGATAAAAATAAATACAAATATTTTATCGTTAATTATGATTCTGCGCTTTACTTTCTTCCAATAATTAAATAATTTTATTGATGGATTGGAATTGCAAAATTTTACTAATGTATTAGAAAATGGTAGAATGAACTCAACAATGCCAATATCTCAGTTCCAAATATTTTGGATAAGGACTCGTTTGGAAATGAACGCCTCAGTTGAAATGTGCCATATGGAGAAAGAAGGAGTTTCCGAAGAAATGGAAAACCTGAATAATAGTTCCTTTTTATTCAAATAAGCGATAAATCTGACTAACAATTATCGTGCTATTTCCTTTACTCCCAACATGTTACAAATTGCTGAGTAACATCCTGCTAACACGTCTAAGCGTAAAAGTGATTTGTGTTCAGAATCAAACCTGACAAGTAAAATACCCGAAGTGAGGACTCGAGTTGCTCATCAAGTGATACCTTAAATTGAAACTAGTGATGAGTATAGTACACCTGTGAAATCCTAGCTGCAGAGCTCCAGTAATACAAGGTTATGGCGGGTCACCGTTCAAATAGAAAGCGAATTTAGCTGCTTCTGATGTCCATGTTTTGCTGATTATCCCGATGGTAAGACGTCGTACGTTGCTCCCAATTAAAGTAATGTGTAGAATGATATCCCTCTCTCTGCCTGATCTCCCGCTTTCTGTTATTCGTGTATGAATGTTCTTGTGCATGTTTGCTCCTGTTATTGATGTCAGTAAAAGGTCTTTTTTCTTTTCGTTCCAGAAAATGGAAGCAGGTGCTATAGTTTATGCTCTGTATGAGAAATGTGGATTTGTTAATAGGAGAATGAATAGGTATGAAGATTCATTGTACAAACAAATAGTGGAGATACTTGAGGACAAGATGGAAATCATAGAAGAAGTTAGAACTCTTGGATTTGCTGGTGACAGTGATGAAAGCGATGATGGAGACTACGGTGATGATGTCTTTGATGAGGAAATGCCAAGTACATCGCAAGGTTCTCAAACACATCAAGAGTCTCCGACACCTGTAGCTTCTTCAGGTGAAGAATATCAGCCTTCGCCGAAAAAACAAAAACACATCTTGGACGATGATTATAAAGAAGCAGCTTACATGTTTTGGACACACAATGAGAACCCGGAAAAGAAACGAAGGAAATTTTAATCTGTCAAGTCACAGTATAGATTAATTCAATCGAAAAACATCCTCTTTGAATATGAGAAAAAACGGCAAAAACCCAGTTATAAGAAACTTAATGCAGGAGTTCACGATAAATTCAAAGAAATGGTCGAGAGATGTGCAATTATACACGACAGGACTCTTTGCTTTTGGGCTCTTCAGATAAGTAAAGAGCTAGATCCGGATAATACTCTACAATTTAAGGCATCTCGTCACTGGCTTTCTAATTTTAAAAAGAGAAACAATATCGTCAGTCGTTCTATCACGCATAGGGTTAGCAAAACGTGAAAATCAAAAGAGGCTGAATTAAATCACTTATCTACGACATTTATTACGTCCATGAAAGAACTTATGTTACTAGAAGACCTGAATCCTCGTCAAGTATTAAATGCTGATCAAAGTCGATTTGACAAGGAACTCCTTGCATACATGACTCATAGGACTAAAATAAAGGTACGGTGGTTGTAAGAGGTGCATTTGGATCAGTCAGTGCTACTACTCATTCATATATGATCATGCCTGTTATTTCCATGGATGGTGAAATATTGCGTCCGATGTACGTTCTTGTATCCGAATCCAGTGGTCAATTTCCAGGAAGTAAGCAAAAAGATCCCGATAACATAGTGTCCCATCCAGGAAAGACTGCAAACATGAACAAAAGTGATTAAAAAAAGTTTTATTCTGTATTCTGGAATAGCCTGCCTGCCAATCGTGATAAAGTCTTGCTTTTGCTGGATTCATGGAGTGCAAATAAGGATGATAACGTATCAAATGAATTATGCCCTAATCATATAACACTGTTCAAACGTTTAATTCCTGGTGGTTGCACTGGTTTCATCCAACCACTTGATGTTTACTTCTTCCGTCCATATAAATCATTTATCAGGTTCATTACTGACACAGTTATCGCTTCCTCGGAAATTAATCTCTGGCATCGGGATAACATTTTACGAATGCAGTCCTTCACTCTCTTCCAATTCAGCGCCTCACGATTTCGCAACATGATCAGGTTTGCGTTTTACAAAAGCGGCTACTTGGATGAGGAGCCCGAGCCCTGGATTTCTCCATTGGATTATTGTTTTGATTCTAATATACGTGACGAGTGTTACAAGACCTCATGTGAGAACATCTCTTTTGTCAAGTGTGCTCATTGTGAGCAAAGTATCTGCTTATCACACGCCTTCATTGACGACTTACATATTGATTCTATCAATGTGTAGTACTTTGTACGAGCCTCTTTCCTTCACATGAATCGCATTTCAATTCAAAACCATGTCCTTCTGACTTTTGTTCTGCCTTTCGTTGTGACTTGTTTCAATACAATTCGCTTTCTCTTTGAACTTTGACCCACCATAACCTTTTTATTTGTGGAGCTCTGCAGCTAGGATTTCACAGGTGTACTATACTCGTCACTAGCTTCAATTTAAGGTATCAATTGATGAGCAACTCGAGTCCTCACTTCGGGTACTTTACTTGTGAGTTCATGTTACAGAGGATAGAATCCATTGGTGAACTTTTGTTACTGCGGCTATGAACTTGCAAGTTTCGTAAGCCATAGAGTTAGTTAATTTATTTGACAAAGCTTAATGACATTCTCGCGCTTTTGGAGAATGTGAGCACATTCTCCAAATGGGGTAATGTCTGTGCATTCTTGTACCTATGTTATATAGGGGAATGTGTTATAAATTGTGGAGGCATGTAAACTGTAGCACTTGTGTACGTATTTGGTAAACAGTTTGCACAGTACTACTACCAGCCAGAGGGAATATGTATTTGTACGTGTTGTGTACCTACACAGACAGGTGTTCAGTGTAGAGGTAACATAGCTCGAGAAGAGTGTTTTTGTTAAATTTCGTATGGTAAGAATTAATAATTTCAATCAACAACTAAGCCTCCACACACTTCACAAATATGCATGAATTTTTATCTGCTAAAATGCGTATTCCGTATCTCATATGTTATGAACTGTAATCAATTAGTTATTTCTCATCTTTGAGGCATAAAAGCAGAGTTAAAGTAAATTGGCCATGTCTTAAAAATATACCACCAGGTTTCATCTAAAACGTACCCCTAGAAAGACCTTCAGTTCAACAACAAGAAACCCGTAAGAAAACTGCAACAGTTGACAGCGACAACTCAACTAGCTGGTGTCGCAGTGGCTCAGTGGTAGAGCTCTCGTCTCTGGTGAGTGAAGTCTCCGGTTCTTACCCGGCTCGTTCCATATGAGCTTTATGGTGGACAAACGCTGTGTGCGTGGGTTTTCTCAGGGTTCTCCCGTTTCTTCCAACTTTCCTTATTCCACGAATTCTCTCATCATCATTCATTCGGCCTGAGACAAAGTTGCCTAAAGGTTTTAAATAGCTTTCAATACAATTCAACTAGCTGGGATTGCATTATATGTGAAAAAATGTAAGGAAGAAGGTATGATCCGTTGTTTGAAGTGTTGCGTATGGTTTCATACAGAATGTGTGAAAGTAAGCCCAAAAAGGAAAATATTTTACTATGGAAAATATCCTGTAGAATTGCATAGAAGTGACTGTTCAATAATGTGCCCTGTTCAAGAACGTCTAGTTTCGTTCAACTAACTTATTTCAAAAACATTATTTTTGTTTCTGCTACCAACGTCGCCCAACCTTTTATTTGTAATTGAAGCAGTGACACAAGCACATACACATTATCGTTTCTTGATTTTTTTTCTTATATTACTTTTTCTTTAAACTTCCATTTTACTACTGGTCCAATTTGTAATACTAGTGGTACAATTTAAAAGAACTTCTTCTAAATTTAACACTTTGCATCTTCGTACTTTTTGCATCACAACTTCTAAACCATCACACATAGAATTTTTGAAAATGGGTACGTTTAGAAGCAAGCTACAATATACAATCCTTACAATTTCACTAATCTGCTGTAGATGATATATCAGTACAAAACCCCGTTTGGGATAAAAGGAAGAGTGACGCAAGAATTCTACTCACGAAAGAAGTGATATCTATTTTGCGAGTGACTTTCTTTGTGTCACTATGGCGAAAGTATTGCCTTTGTAATAAAATTAAGAGACAGTATCCTTCCGCCATAGTGACACAAAGAAAGTCACTCGCAAAATAGATATCACTTCGTTTGTGAGTAGAATTATTGCGTCACTCTTCCTTTTACCCTAAACGGGGGTTTGTACTGATATCACTTATTTTGTAAGGCTGCCTATAAAACAAAGACTGTAACACGAGCCATCTATGCCGATGCTCCTCTCTCCTGCACACGCGCTATAACGTGTACGGTAGGAGACACGTGCACTGTAAATACAACGGAGAAACCACATCTGCGAGGTTGCTTCGGTGTCCTGGTGGTTAAGGCGTCGAGTTGGTAAACAATAAAGCCCTGGTTCGAGTCCCGGCGAGGTTAACACTAGATTTTCCTCTCAGAATATATTTTCATGTGTTTATATATGTTTATATTCATTATTAATAATTCCTCTCCTTCATTTTACGTACATTATCTTCAGTTAGCGACCATGGCGAAGTGGAGGTTAGGTAAGGTTAGGTTCGGTCATGTAAATTTTCGAAATTTATTTTTATGATTAATATTTTTTCTTGCATTATTCGTACATTTTCTTAAATTATTCACCATGGGAACATGGAGGTTAGATAAAATTAGGTACGGTCATGTATCTTTAAATTTTTCTCCTTTACGTCATGCCCAGATGAGTGGAGCAGCGGCGGAGAATGTTCTTCGTACGGGCTCGTATTTAAAAAGTAGCACGTGTCACTATGGCGGAAGGATACAAGATCGATTTTGCTCTATATCTCGAAAACCGTAAGTCCTATCAAAAATCTAAGCTTGGATTTACCCCCTTTACCATGGGGGCCCGCAATGGAACCCTAACTCCCCCCCTGGTACCACCCATTTGGGGCTAAAACAAAAAGACACACAGAATGACGGATATACCTTTCTATCATTTGTGAAAATTTTGTGATTTGGTTAAAAAAAAAAGTCGTAACTTTTGAACCGCTCCACCGATTTTAACATATGATACACCGTATTGACACGTATTGAAGCGTAGAATAAGATCCAGTAAGTTTCGGCCACCTATATGGTCTGGGGTCAGTGCTATCCTAAAAAATGTGAAATTTTGATATTTTTTTCAAAGCGCCCTAGGGGTCCCAAGGAGATCCTACCGACCCAATTTTTTTCCTGTGTCTTAGTACTGAAAAGAGCATTCAAATGTAAGATCAAGCATCAAAATCGGACTTATACTTCGGTAGATCCGAAACTAACTGTATACTATCTGAGTGCCGCTAACAGTGTCCTTTGCCAGCGTTACTCGAAGAACTGCCGTTCTTCATGATAAAAGAAACCAGTGATGAAAGTGGTATAATTTATGGGGTTTTACCTCACGATATTACAATAAGAAACGGTCCACTATTACAGGACATAAACAAATTATTCAAGTCCACAACTTTTACAGTTCTCTGGTCCAAGGAAGAGTACATTTATTTTAATTTTATTAATAAAATATTATATAGGGTCAAGAAATTACGGCGGAGTGTCATAGATGGCAGATAACGACAAATAAAAACAACGCGCGCTTTCGGGCGCTATAAACTAACATTGAACCGCTATAATAGACGCTTTCGGGCGCTAAAACCAGCTGAGTCAATACACAAATTTTCTCACAGAAATTCGGCCTTGAAAGAAAGAACGAGCCAAACCATACATATAATAAGAGGGTTGTGATTATTTTGTAGAAATCATCAGATATTTTATTAAATTTTTATTTCTGGCATTTAGGCATGTATGGTTCAAGTCTGGATAGGATGTGAGAAAGGATGGAGTCGGCTAACGTTTAAGGTACCTTTCCTGCATTTGCTTGATTGGACAGAAAATGCTTGGGAAAACCTTAGTCAAGATAGTCGGCCGCTTGTCGAACCCAGGACCTCCAGAATACGAAGCTGAAGGCCGGCCTGGTGGGGTTGAAAGTCCCGGGTTTGAGTACCGGCAGGGGCACAGGTGTGGATTTTTACAACTACAGGTGAATCGTGACGGGCCGAAGTCCAAAATTACTAGACTGGCCCATGTAAAAATAAAGTATTCCAAAGTTTTACGAACTTACCTACAGTCAGTCGATCATTTGTTTACAATGTGATGTATCACTGCTTGTTGTTGGAGGACCCTAAAAGTTCCAGAGTCTCCGACAACAAATTGTACGGGTGGCTTGGTTCCTTCAACTCTTCAACTATTTGGTGATATACAGGGTTAGAAACCTTCTTCAACCAATCTATTTGGTATTTTTATGTAACAACTTCTTATCGACTACGTACCTGGTAATATAAGTGGAAATTTATTCCACAAGCTATCAAACATTCCACTGATTCCTCCACTTCTTCGTCCGGGGACCATACCTCCCACATCTTGAACATCAATTTTCGCTCCATACAAATGTTTCACGATTTGAGGGGTTAATTTTGCACCTTGGATGAAGATAGGCGATGTTCGGAAACTAAAATGTCGTATTGCTCGTGATATTACACGAGGAGTTAATGTAGACGTATATTGGGCAGTGGGAAGACGAAATGGAGTAGTCTGGTACCGAGAAGGGTAGAAACCATCATCATCATCATCATCATCATCATCTTCCTCTTCTTCATCTTTTTCATCCTGTTTTTCTTCGTCCTCGTAAGAGTCCCAATTGTGTTGGTAGATGTATTTGCGCTCTATCGTTGCGTAAGAGGCTGTTCGAGGGATGACATTGGAGACAATCATGATAAGTGTGGATAGAGGCACAGTGAGACTTCGAAGACCGCTTCGTCTGAAACAAAGAATTGCAAGTCCATGAGATTTTCTTTTTAACAATTAGAAGACTCAAATTAATAATTAAATCAGTTTCAAGACTTGTCTAATTTAATGGCACAATTTTTACGCCACCACCGGTACCTAAATGTAACAAGACCTACTTTGATCAAGGAATATGAGCTCTTTGTCTCATTCTTTAACGGGTCAGCCGATCTCAAATCGTCCAACTCAGTTGCTCGACCTCTTTCAAAAAAAAAAAGTTTATTTTGTAATATTTATATCCTTTATACAATAATAGTTCAGAATTTTAATTTTTATCCCCATGGTGGCCAGATGCCAAAATTTGTGTTTGAAGACGTTTACGGAAAATGTAATATCGGTTTGTCATAAGACATTGAAACAAACAAAAGATCTTAAAGAGACTTGATGAACATAAAAAATCGGAAGTTGCCTCCATTTCAACTTTGGAAATTATTTTTTCGGTGTGAGATGTTCACCATTATGAGACACAGGAAAGTCCAAGCACAACTGGGAGTTGTGGTACTCTCCAGGTGGTTTCGAGAGAGAACATCGACATCAAGAGTGGAAGGTGTGTGATTGGGAAGCGGGTCGACTGGGTGGCGCAGTTGGTAGCGCATTGGGACGGTAACCCAAAGGTCCTGGGTTCGATCCCCGGTCCAGTCACATACTTTTCACTCTTTAATATCAATTGTATATGTACCTGCACCTACAGAGGCTTGATGTACAGAAAAAATCGGAAGTTGCCTCCATTTCAACTTTGGAAACAAAAGATCCTTTAAAATATGCTTAATGATTTTAGTAATCTGCATGAAAAACCTAAAACGTAATCGAACTCGTCTAAATGGTATCCAAATGTGATTGTCGAAATCGAAACTATTCCGGTTTTCAGACTTCTTATTCACACTGAAAGGATTGAATAACAAAGTTGATTTGTGTACACTATTACATATCAATTATCCTTTCCTTAATTTTTTATAAAATTTTGAATATCCAAAAATTCGTATTTTATGCATATTGGAGGCTCATTTTTTTCCTTGGGACAAAATATAATCTATTTTTTTCACATATTATATATTTATGTAAGGACAAACTACGGTAGAAATTTCAAACTTGATATTTGAATTTGAAGGAAGTTACAAATTTCCAAAGTAGGGATGAATAATCCCTTTTCGATAAGCAAAACACCACTAACGCTATCGGAGCACTGGCGGCTCAAGATAGGCTGCCGCCAAAGGTGCTTTATAATGTTGGCCCAGTAGTGGCTGGACAGCGGTTTCCACCATTGTCGGCTTAGCGTTGGAAAACACTAACGGACCGTCGTTGGGTGGCTAGTGGACATCGTTAAGTGGGAAAATAGCAACGGTATAAAGGCGGCCCGAAGACGACATCCGATTACTAGATCTCTTTACGCTGTTTAACCGTCAGTTGTTTTACGAACTCTGAAAAGCATGCCAACGTATTTTTGTAAAGTCCCTGAGAGTACAGGATGCACAACTTGGTTGCTAATCTACTACTAATTAATGACGTTTCAGAAAAACTGGGGAGAGGGAAGTGGGATGCAGAGGTTGAGTCAGAGAAACAACAGAATTGAGCAGCAGAACTGCCTCTCTCTACGGGACCGTGGAGGAGTTTTTTTAAATCCTCGCGCAAGGAAGGAGATGTTAGCCTCCACAGCAGATGACACTGAATGACTACAGCGCACACACTTGCGCACATCAGTTTACCCTTCCTCGATGCCACGCTCCAGCATAGGTTAGCTGACTTTATTAACAGTCGTCAGTCAGAGACTCTGAAAATGTGTTACCTCTAACTGTTTATGTGGTTTTGGAAATAAAGCAATGGTGTTCTCATAATGAAATGTGTTGAACGTAGTTTTGTGTAGTTGTCTTAAAGATGCTGAAGTTGCTTTCACAGTATCAGTATTATGCCGTTCTGATACTTTTTAGTCTCTGTACTAGAAAAATATAACACGATTCAATCGATAGAGGATTTATATGATATATACGTGTCAAAGGAAATTATTAACGTGCGGCGACCTACATGAAGCCTAAAGAAAAGTGACAAACAGAACCTACGGAGTTTCTGGCTTGGTGTACTCGCTAATGCATCAGACAGTTGTTCGCTCAACCCTGGTTCAGTTCCCGGCGAGGTGGTACTTTCTTTACTTTTCAAGTTAGTACTTTTTCTCTTTGTACTTATAAGGAATTGTCTCTTTTGATTTATGTTTCATTTTTTAAATATTTTACAATATTCTTGGCCATAAGATTAGAAAAGTAGGTTATATATTTTTTCTACGTATATACGTAGAACATCGAAAGCAAATCACAAGGTTCTAAATTTGAATGCAGTCGCATACAAGTAAGATGAACTTGACCTGAAGACGAGAGAATAGAACACTTAGTGGAAACATTGAATGTAATCGATAGCACTTTTTTCTGGAACTACTTTAAAAATCTTCCATCATTCTTATCGACCTATATCGGTGTATTTCTAGATTTCATTTCTACCCTCCCCCACTGTAATCGTACCCATGAACCAGCCGCGGGATTTCACGGCTCACGATCGGGAAAACGGCGGGATCCTCGGTGCAGCCGCCAGCGGTCCGTATTTAGTATAAAAACCGATGGAGGGCCGTCTGAAATTTCCGCCATAAGCCCGCTAAGTTGCGTATGTAGGCCCCTTTTTGGTCCAGCGAGGTTTCTCTTATAGGGTTATGTCTGGTGGGAGACTAGATAAAAATCTTATTTCTTCACATGTTATACACTTATATAAGAAAAACTGCGGTAAAAATTTCAACTTCGCTATTTCAGATTCAAAGGGATTAATTTTAAATTTGCAAACTTGGGATTAATTATGCTCGTGAGCGCTTTGGTAAATGTTACATTACCACCAAAATGCCAAAAAAATATGTGAAAACTTTAAGTAGACTATGGTTCTGCAGTATCCTTGTAAGAATGTTTGTTTTAGATATACCCTGTGTTCAATTGGCAACATGGCTGCTCCACATTACCATTCCTCTGTGTTTTCTTCATTCCATTATGTAACCAAACCTTTTGCAAAACGTTTCCATATTTTTAATTACGTATGTGAACTGCTCATGCAGCTGTCCGCAGATCTTATTACGCAAGTATATCAATTATCATTACAGTGGTAAAATCGTTCTTCATTTATTCTGATGGTGATGTTTCTCTCAGCCCTTTTTATAGGAGTTTCCAAAGCACGAATGAGCGTATTTCATCCCCAGTTTGGAAATTTGTACTTTCCGTCGAACTCAAAAATCAAAGTTAAAACTTCGACCGTAGTTTCTCCTGACATGATTGCATCAAATCTAAATAAAATTTCTATATTTTGTCCCCCCCCCAGAAATATTGAGCCTCCAATATGCATAAAATACAAAATTTTGGATTTTCAAAAATTCATTTAAAAAAAATAAGGAGGCACATATTCTGTATACCTTCAATAGACTGTGATATGAAATAGTATACAAAGATTCAACTTTGACGTTCAATCACTTCCGTGTCAAAAAGGTTCCCAAAAATCGGAATTGTTTCCATTTCGACTATAACATTTGGATATCATTTTGACCAGTTCGATTACGTTTTAGGCTTTTCATACAGAGGGTTAAAATTATCAAGCAGACTTTAAAGAAAAAAACGGGTTTTGTTTGAATGTCCTGTGAAACACCAGTCCGCTGATATTATATTTTCCGCAAATGTCTGCGAACACAAATTCTGGTATGAGCTGCAATACAAAAATGGCCGCCATTAATTAATTGGTTGGGATAAAGATAAAAAATACCCGTTCTGAACTATTTTTAATTGAGGGATATAAATATTAAAAAATAAATCTTTAGAAAAAGGTCGGGCAACCAAGATGGACGATTTCAGATGCAGTACATATTTATACGAAAAACTTAAAAATAAGAGCGCGACGATTTTGCTAGTTCCAAAATTTCCCGCCGTCCCGGAAAATATTTTAGTTATAAGCGCCAAAATCCACCAACAAGCGCTTGCTGAAGATACCACATGTTCACGAAATATTAACTCAATTTTTCGATTTGAACTATACTTTTATAACAGAAACTTTTTAAAAAAAAAATGTACGAAAATGCCACGATTCAAACTATTATCCGCTTCTAAGCATTATTTTGTTATTTCTGATGTGAGAAATATATTTACAATTGTTATATCGGATTGATACATACTCTACTTATAGAACTATTGAGAAAATTGGTGTACTTGTTTCCATAGCAACGTGAAACTTAAAAACTCATCAGCCAAAATCAAGGCATTTGCCTGGTGTGACTGAAGAAAAATCCTGCAATTTTTTTAAGTTAGGATGATCGGGTTATCGAACACAGGACTTCCCAAATGCGAAACCAACGCTCTACCATCTGAGCAAAGGCCACTAGGCCCATGCCCGATCTGAAATAATTTGCAACGTATTTTTGTATTCAATTCAAAGAGTGTTTTCCCCAGAATATCTATGAGCACTTTAGAGGCCATCTTTTTTATTAATGCAGCTTCTCATTCTTTACAGATATCTTGGATAATGACGAGGCTGGTTTTTATTTACGTTCTCATAAAACACAAGGAGAATAAGATCAAGGAAACAGTATGCCTGTTTATGCAACTAATCAATCAATATGGCAATAAAATTTGGCATGATTTCTATTTTCTAAACGTGCAAACTATGCATTACAGCTAATATGAACCATTGTGCCTTATAAAGTGTTTACAGTCACTCTACGTAAATAGAAAGGTAAGCCATAAATTTGCTCAATTTCAAAGCGGTATTTTTTTCTATCAGTTCATTACTCGGGCAGCAATAAAGGAACATAATTATCGACTGTATGATGCTATTTGATAGTTCATTTCTTGAATCGTTTGTATCCATGAAATTTGTGTTGCTAAACTGTTAGGTTTTATTTTCATTCTTTAAATAAATGGGCCGCAAATAGGAAAATTGTGGTACGTTTGCGTAAATAAATGAATAAAAAAAATGATTTGAAGATAGCAGATAGTGTCATCCAAATTTATGCTGTTAAAGGTAAAATTATCGTCAACAAAAAGGACGACTTAAAAAAATAATTTAAATGTTTCTCACAAGGTGTTCGAGGACACACTCAGTGCGGGAAGATCCTCAGCGGTAAATTCTGAACCCGTGTTTGAAGTTGTGGAGGAGTACTCCCATCCGTTGTTCGCCTCTTCACAAGTTCGACAGGATTAGTAGAAGCTGTCGAGTAGGTTAGTACAAGATAATTAAAAACGTTCTTGCCCTTTTTGATGTTGCATGGGAAGACGTGATCACTGATATGGAAGCAGTTGCCTCAGATGGTGGAGTAGTGATCGGGATGGGAGTGGGATCGTGACAAAGACAGGCTCTTTGCGCACTCATAACAGTCATACCTCGAGTAGTGGCGAAGACAAATGGAGGTGTCAAAGCAGTTCATTTGGGGTGTCTGTTTATGATTTTAAATTGCCTTTGTATGCAGCCAAGTCAAGTCGCCAAATACGTCAAACCTTTGTGGATAATGCTGTGAATGAACGCACCGCCAGGAATTGGTTCCATAAAGTCAGGTCGGGAGATTTGTCACTGTGTGATGAGCATCGCAGTGGACGTCCACAGAACCTGGGTGATGAGGCCGTGAAGACATCCATAGAGCAGAACAGCAGCCAACCAAACGTATTGTGAGCTTGCCGAAAGCTTCCAAGACTCTGATGAAATAAACTTCACCAAGCATGGGGAAGGCATGCAAGTTCAGCAAGTGGGTACTCCTAACACTGTCGGAATCCAACAAGGTCCAACGAGTGACAGCATGTTTGTCGTTGATTTCTCGGGCCCGCAACACACCTTTCGAGTGCTTACAAGTGACGAAACATGAGTATTGTTTGACACTCCCAGGAGTGCCAGACATTGGTTGTCACCTTGAGACCCTCTGCCTCACATCGCAAGCCCAGCTCTACATCCACGCAAGATCATGCTCTGTATACGGTGGACTAATCGCCAGGTAATGCACTAAGAGCTGCTATCATTGGGTCAAATCATCACAGCGAACCTGTACTTGCAGCACTTGGAACGTGTGCAACAGGTACTGCAGCAGGAGCCAGCATTGGTGAATGGAAAGGGTGTACTGTTCCTTGCCAGACCGCATGCGGCAGGGACCAGAGATACCATACAGCGACTTGACTGGGATACACTGTGCCATCTACCATATTCAGTTTACCTTGCGCCAACAGTTTATTATCTCTTCCATTCCCTGGACAACCACCTTCGTGGGAAATCCTTCACCAATGAGGAAGACTTGTGGCAGTGACTCAACTTTCACTGCGTAAAAAAAACTCATTTTTACTAGCAGGACATTGCGCAGTTGCAGCAGGCAAAGGGTGAACCCTGGGGATAACTTTGAGAACTAACGGTAAGTAACATTTTCTGTTTACATATCTATTACTATCAAAAACAGTAAGAATTTTTTGGTTACCTTGTAGAACGCATTACGAATCCGTGTCACAAGGAGATAGTCAGAAATGTATTGAACTCTAACGCAACGTTTTACACTTCACTCTTCAGAACAACTAACAAACATCGAATAGAAAAAAATATAGCTGTTGATACACACTGTAAGGGTGTGAAAGGAATTGCTGAACGGTGAACAAAAGTTGAGGTTTTCGCGCTACGACTCTGTCCATCAGGAAACCCCAGTCGCTGGCTGGGGGAGCCGGAATTCGATTTGCGCCAAGTTTTTTTTTCCTTTTATCACAATAGAACATTTTCCTACTACTTATGAAAAGTTTTCCCTTGTGTTTCCGTTTTCATTTTCAACGTTTCACACTGACATGTTGTCGAGTTAGTGAAGACGGGTTAGGTAAAGTCAGAATATATATTTTTTTTATATGAGATGTATATCACTTTTCAAAACAAAAACATTACTTCTTTCCCTTGTGAGCATGTTGTTAGAACATTCCGAACATACAATCTCAATTCGTAGTTATTTACGTATATTTTTTCTCAGTGCTTCAGCAACTTGTAAGGTTTAGTGTCTGTTCTGTTTATTCACACCGAATTGACATTGTACAGAGTGTTTGCGCTCAATTAAATCAAAATTATCATGTATAAATACTATTAGCATCATGTACTAGTTTCATGTCTGCCTTCTTAATTAATCTGGTACAGTGCAGAGCTGAAACGGATCACCGGGTCAAGTTTTGGATTAGCTCACGGCCTGACCCGGAGGTTAAATCGGGTTTTTCAATTTTTCCCTTATGACTTTTGACGTCTGGACTGTATTTCTTTCCGTGATAACCAGGATATTAGCCCCCAAAACACCACAAATACGACGCCAAACAGTTTCTAACAATAGTAAAAAACCACATAGGGGAAAGTCGAGAGAGGTTGCGCATAATTCCAGAAAATTTTATTTTGTATCCAAACGTCTAAACAATTACACAATACATTCTTTGATATTTTATACACACTTACATGCTATGGATCTTCTATATACGAGGCTTATTGAAATGATTTTTTACAAACCGTTAATTTGCGCAAACTCTCCTGCTACGGCAGGTAAGATTGCGCACATGGGTAAGAGAGACTACGCATAAGAATAAGATCACATTCGATAACACGAACCAAATAAAAACTACTTGAGGCTGATTCACACATGCGGTACCGTACCCATGCCGTTCACTTGCCATGATTTATCCGTGCAGTGGCCACGACCATTCACGCATAGTGTGCCGTTCCCATGCTGTGTTGCTCTACACCAGTTCCAAGGATGGATTGCAAGGAAGAAGATATTGTTATTGCGACCGGGATTGTTTCTTTTCAAGACGGCACTGTTGAGGCATGGGAACGGCACCGTATGTGTGAATTAACCTTTGTTGTGTTGTAATCCAAAATATTATAAACTCTTGTATTACAAAGAGTTATTAACTAAAAACAGCTGGAATATTCCTATTAAACATTACATTTCTTACTCTTGTCAGTGTTTCTAATCTTTACTAATACAATCGTAAGTGGACAGAGGAAAAGACTTTTATATTCTTCATACAGTGTATTCCTCCGTCAAGTAGTGGGCCAGGACACCAAAATCTAGCCCTGATTTATACATAACTTTACGCAATGTCTCCTCTCATTGAATTAAATGAATTTACTGCGTACACTCTTCTACTTAACGCTTGACCCAACTATCTGAATTGTTTACGCACCACATAGTTTGAGTGCCAATTTTAAGAATGTCCGCAAACTACGTACAACACTACATCTGACGAACAACTAGCTCAGTTATTTAACATTTAAAAACACATCCTTTGAAAGTATACGCAACGCTTATGAAAAGTCAAGCCATTGCTGTAGATGGACAAAATTGATTATAAGTTTCAGCGCCAACCTTCTATCAACACAGGAATTCAACTGTCGAAGTACCAGTAACGTATTCACTTGTTCTTCACTCGCAAGATGTCACAGTTCCTTCCCGTCTTTCCAGTACCTGCACAATCTTTTCTACCGCGCAAACTCTCTCGGCTTTACTACGGAAAAGACTCATATTTTCAGAAGGAACAAAAATTACCTCGTAGGTGTGCAAATAATTCGCCCCTCGAAAAGATTATTCTGAAAGAATTTGTAAAACTCAGAAGTAAAAATATTAATTGAATCGTCAGGAAGAAGACCAGGTCAAATCGAGTCAAGGCAAGGGTCATCGGTCAAAATTCAATGGTCGAATTGCCGAGTTACAAAGTTAGTCTGGTCTTGGAGTCACGATTGGGTTACCGAATCGATCGTGTCAATCTAGTTAAGTTTCGGATCGGGTCACTAGATCACCGGGTGAGCTATATTCAGATCACCAAAACTGTTCCAATTCCAGCTCTCGTATAGTATATTAGGCTGTTCTTTTCCAACCATTACAGTGGTCTCGTGTGCAGAATTTATTTATTTCCTGAGAAACATTGCAGTCCAGAAAAGTTAAAAGTATTTATTTATTGTAGTGGCCATTCATTTACTACTATCATATTAAGCTCGTGATGAGAATTTGTCTGTGTTTATTATATTTTTAAAGACAAAAGTGTTTAATGTTTAACTTTGAAATATCTTAATGTGATTTATAAAATTGTTGAACTATCAGTAAATAAGGTAGACGCAAACTAACATAAGCTGTTGATACTATTCGCATCTGAACACTGGATACCAATACGCTGTACAGTATCAAACAGAATAGGTAAACGAAGTAGATGTTAAATCACACATGTTTTTTATATTATTCATACAGGAACTGTTATAGCTGGGAGTTATTTGGTGGACAGAGTCCCGTAGAGTTCGTAGAGTATCTACGAACAGGAATAATATCAAGCGAGTGCGCCTGCGCAACACTTTCGCGAGTGATACGCCGCACGAAGTGTGTAAATACACCTTCCAAATTGATGTTTGTAACCAATTATCGTAGCTAGTAAAACGTCGGCTTATGAAGTACGAGATCTGAGTTCGAAACTCGGCAGGGTTGTTTTCTTTGTTCTTTCAAAAACACTTTTTATACTCAAATCTGTGATGAAATGTTAGGTTAGGTTAGAAGTCAGGTTCGTTTTTTTTCTTTTATTTATACGCGATGCAATACAGTTTTCTCTTTTACTTCTCCACAACGCTCTGCAACAGGGTTTAGATATTCCATGCTATAAACGGGCGTGTTCGAGAGCGAGCCAGAAACGCCTACGTTTGTTGGTCTTTGAGCAACGTTTCTATAGTCTCGCAGTGCCCATCAGCAGTTACATTTTCTCATAAAATGTTCTCAGAAGACAGTAAAATATCAAAGCAGCTTTCAGTATGACTGTTGTGAAATTCTTTTTGTCAGCATGAATGTGAATGCAAATGGAGATCATCTTCACATCCACAGGCACGATTTCAAATAAACAGTTAGATATTGTAACAGCCTAGTTGCTGGTCCATTTTTATATTTATTTTCTCCCCTTTTATTTTCTTAGTCTCCGTTTTGTTTCCTTTCTGTGTGTTCTCCTTAGCTCATTCTCTTTGGTTGGTTTTAGTCTCTTTGAACGTGTTACGTTTTGATTTCTGCTTTGGATTTTTAATCGTTATCCATCCGGGTTTTCGTTAGTCACGCAGCAATGACTTGGATCTAACGCTTGTTTTTGATTGGACCCTAGTCAATGTTTCGTGACTTGTTTTTTGCTGATTGGTGTGAATCAGCCTTCTTCTCCGTTTGCTGGGAGAACTGCTCTCCCACGCCATATTAGTTCAGTTCCAATTTTAATGACGAGACGAGTGGATGTATGGGCTTTCCGTCATCTGTGCTTCCTAAGCCCTGTCTACGAGAGGTAGATATAAACACCAAATTTAATATACATTTTGATATTTCGATTGATTTCGTCCGTTCCGGAAAATTATATTAAATCTTAGTTAAGAAGATTAGAACCGATATAAGTGGTACCAGGACTTTTCAACATCATTATTTCGGAATTTTCACCTCATTAAATTTATTATTTTTTTTTTAGATTATTTATTAAAATGTACAGTATGTTCTAAATTTCAGTATGGGGCCGCTATTAACCGAATTCTTACA
The DNA here is from genome assembly GCA_022664845.1 of Lepisma saccharinum. NCBI lineage: Eukaryota > Metazoa > Arthropoda > Insecta > Zygentoma > Lepismatidae > Lepisma > Lepisma saccharinum. Next base: position 20,011 of record JAGDQP010003363.1, read on the forward strand.
TTACAAGTATCGGTTCGTTAGATTTCAATAGTCATATGCCAATTTTTCGTCTCCAGATTTCCAAATCCATTCGAAATTCCCGGTTAGCAATGTTTGACAGCTACCGCATATTTTCATTACTTAATCAAATTAGCAACATGTCTGTTCGACTATCTTTGCGTACCGTTTTCATGTTAATAGTAAATTTTCTATTATTTGACATGGTTCAATAATCTTGGTTTCAACTCCAGCCACTATTCTCCGATATAAAGGTAATATTTTATAATATTATTTTGCATTTTCAAGATTTACTCAGAACGTTTTTGTATAATGTAGTAATCATCTGTAATGACGTCACATAATTAATAGAACTAAATTGATTCTTTCTTTACGAAGTATTTTGGACTAGAACTTCTTTCGTGTAAGTAATACTGTGATAAAACTTTTCTAAATTAAATAACAATATTTCGGGAATAATTTGTGAAAATATCAACAAAATTTATTAATTATTATAGAAATTATGGACATTTTATATGTGACTACGCAACTATAAGTTCTGCTTAATTAATTCAATGAATACCAGCGATTCAAATTTGTTTGTTCCTACAACTCCACAGCAATTCTGTTCAGATTCTTATGATATTATCATATCCGAAAACGTGCAATATGTAAATTCAGAGTAATAAATTGGAATTCTGAAATTTTTATATTTCTTCGAAAAATCTTGTGTTTATGTTCAGTGAACGTAGTGTAGAAACCTCTCAGTTAACCAGGTACGATTTAAGGCATTAGTTCATAATCCTCATACAGTGTTTAGTAATATTTGTGATGTGCAGTGAGTTATTTAATGTTTGACTTGATATTTATTGGAATTTAGCTACTAATCGTTACGTGAAGTTGACAGCAATTGATACTGTATTATTTCTGTGTTTCGGTAAACCTATCGTATTGAGTGATACGTTTTAATTAGATTAGGTCGGCTCATAAATCCGTAGGCCAGTGGTAGGATTCTTTCGCCAGCTGAGAAGTGATAAATTGGGAAAGGAACTATATATTGAATTTCTGGTTATTTCTGCGTTGACATATGAAGTGACTCCAGCATGTGATTTGTGTGAATAAATATTATTTGCATTCGTGCGTTATGACACTACGTTTGGATTGAGTTGCGACCGTCATTCGTTTGTGTTCGTTCGTCTTTATTTCAGGAATTGTGATTCCAGACTACAGTTGTGGGCCCTACTAAAGGTAACACATGGTCTTTTGCCATCCTGTAGACTTCGAAGTGAGTAAATACACAGTATGAGTCACATTTGAGTCGTTATGCGTATCATCGTTTGAGATTATTTCCCAAGTAAAGATTTGCGTTTTTCTTTCTTAATCTGTCGCTAATCTGAACCAGCTGGTACTTCGGAGTATGAACTGACGATCTAATTAAAAGATTGGAGGTGTCGCCTTACCGGTATTTCCTTCCTCGATCTATTTTTTTTTTCACAGCGATCACAAGGATCTGGAATCCTCTTTCCCAGATATTCTTAAATCTGGAAGGCATTTCTGCGCCGCTCGTCTGGGGTGTAGAAAATGTTTGGAGCTAGAAGTTAGGTTAGATGCGTTGCGTGGGTACTCTAGGCTCCTGGCGACCCTATTTGTCTGTGTGATCCTCTTTTGGGATCTTGTGTTGTGGGCGTTTCAATATAATGAAAAATGAATCGATTTCCATAATACAGACTTCCAATACCAGTAAGTGGACCTCGACTAGCTACCAGAGCCCTTCGCCAAATTAATATGGTCGACTGCCTTGTTATCCGTTTTGTGGCATTTCTAGTAGGTTCAGAAACGCCAATCTCGCATCTCCAAAACTCGAACAAACCCTAGAAGCATAGGATATTGACTGAACCAATATCGACAAAGGTTGAGCCAGTGGTGGGCCAATATTGGCCCGATATATCTGATATTATGCTGCTACGGAAGGTACGAGACTTGGGACCGAAAATTCTTCCGCTCTGGTTAGATGCTACTATAAGCGGTTAACATGTTGTCAGATAAATCCAGGAAAATATTCAAGAATTTGAGATAGTCTCTGTACTCAAGTTAGCATGTGTATATCAATTATTTCAATCTGTGGCACACTCTTTGTGGTGTCGTCGTTTCGAAAACCTTAAGCAGGTGGAAACTGCGGTCCTAGAGTTCTTTGTCTCGCTGCACAGCATGTGGTACTATGTAAGAATACTTAAGTTATACTTAAAGATTGGAAAATACTGTCGAAAATAATGAATGTTATATTGTTGCCCTTTTTATATTCTTTTGAACATTTATTAATAAACCAGCACAAATTTGTGACTTAATATTATTTGAGTTAAAAATGTGAAAAGGTTAAAATATTCTATATCTGTCCAGCACTCTAGTCTTTCTTGTTGTTTCATTCTTGTATTGAATCTGGTGTCTGTGCTAATAAAGTAAGTGAACACTTAGGATATCTCTCCTTTCTGTATTTACTAAACTTCTCGACAATGTTGATCTTTCGTGATTGAACAGCATTCTGCTTTCTCATAGAATAATTTCACACCCTTAACATAGTTATCAAAATTGTAATCCTATGACACAATAGCTTTTGGTGATAATTTCAAGAACATTGAACAACAAATTGTCTGCAATGTATGTTTCCATTGATTTTTTCTAAAACCTTCGATAATGAAAGTCACAATTAAAGAAATTCTACAATTATTGCTTACCGTGTATCAAGTATGGTTGCCTCTCTTTGTACTTGAGGAATAAACAAAAACATATTAAGATTTCGAGAACATAAAGATAAATGAAGAATTGAAGGATTTCAGTCATCTTCTGGTATCATTTATAATGATATCCCACAAGGATCCACTTTAGGATCTTTTTGGTTTATAATCCATATAAATGATCTAACTTAGAATTTGAAGTTCATTAAGATAGGATTATATACAGGTAATATTTTAGTAACAGGAAATTATAGCTAGCGGCTAGAAAACCATTTTCAATTAACTATACAGACACTGATAATGTTGGTATAGAAATGTGTAGAAATCCAAGATGCTGCAGTGGATTTTTTTTTCCAATAGAACTTATTTTTGAATATTTGGAAGGTAGCTTTTAACCTGTTAGCTTTTACGTGTATGCATGTTTTTATACATATTAGTTGGCTTTTATTATTTGTTAACTAAAATTAGTACCGGTACTTGTGACATATCCTTTATATTTTGTCTCTTTGTAACTAATGAATACAAAGAAGGATGATTAATAAACTAAATGCATCTCTTCAGTTAAATCAAGTTACGATTGGCCTTAATCCAATTGGTAAATACCATTAGGGAATCGTTTTAGTTGTGAGTCGTCACATGATTGAGAAACATTGGGTTGGTGCATAAGTTCGGGCAATGTAATTCACTCTTTCTTCTCGGTGTGATTATTCGTATTGATGCATTTGTTTCATAGCATCATTTTTGTCTGTTATGCATACAGGTTGTTATTGAATTCATCAAGTTAGTCGTTTATTTAATTTTCAGGTCACAAAAGATGGAATGTCAAGTTGAACAGTGAAATACAGTTCTAACATTTGCCTCTGTGTGAGTTCAACTAGGATTCCACAACTCCCTAGTCCCAACACTGCCAGGAACATTTATAATGTGTACGAGGAAACTGTTTTGCTCTGAAATTGTTTTCTTTTTTAAAAGGCAGGAAATCATTGACTGATCACACCATTCGGCCTTAAAACTTTGACGATCGGTTTAAAAACTAACCCATGTGAGTTTGTGATCAAGTTATAACAGTTCTGCATCTGTAACGTACAGGTAAGTTCCGAAAGATGAAGATATAAATGTCAAATAATCTCACTAACAATCTAGTGACTTTATCTCTACATACGTTAACAATTCTTTGAAGCTGGTATGCTGTTTCATAGCATAACCTCAGACATAACCGACTTCCTATGCACGTGTAGTCAACCTAACAGATGAAGTCGTCAAATAACTCTTAACGAAAGTATATTTTAAAAATTCAATCGGTTTAATATCAACAATTCACTTTGAAACATTCATAAAAAAGACGAAAGGAAACTACCCAGATAGCAATGTCCGAGGGATGTACCATGGACGTCTTAAATTGCCGAGTCTTATCCCGGGATATTCAGGAGATCTGTAAGGCGACCCTTGGACGTTCTGCTGGCATATCCCAAAATCATCCTGATAAGACGTCCGTCGGAGGTCCCAAGGAAGTCCTACGCGAACATGATCACGAGTGCATTCCTATTGCTTCTTTTTCTCATTAACAAATGTCAGTGATCATGTGAGGAAGTCTTGCTGACAATGTAACAGCGTTCGCAGCTCATATATACATTCAACTTGGTGTTTCACCTACGTTTACGCACTCACAAGAGGTAAATTCCGAGATAGTACCTGCACATATAGCCACATATAGACCCTTGGGACAGGAAAACAGAAGCACTTGACAATTCACACAAGGGAACTATAAGGTATGTTACTTTTTTAATTCGCGGACTTACAAGAATAGGTAAAACAGCATACGTCTGAAAACGAAATATCATGAGCCCTTTCAAATTGATTGTAAAGATAAGAGAACTGGCTCATTTCTCATTGTAACCTACGTTTTGTTAGGCCCCCTTCTGCCCTTTCTTTTGGTTTCTAGCTATTGTTCCCAGTCCCTTTTCTTGAGAACCAATTGAAGAGTGCAGAGGAAGAACCAAATTGGTCCAAAATACAAGCTTTTTAGGGAAACGCAAGTGTTTCAATAACTTGGCACTCAGTGTGTGTTTTCGCTTCACAACTTGCCATGTTTAAGTACCTATGAAATGAATGAAAATTGGTAATATTTGGTAAGTTTTGTGTTTTGGGGCCATTTTAGTAACTAATAACTTCGACCCGTCTCGATTCCATTAGCTGTTAAGTTTCTAAATTTCACAAAGATTCATGCACCAACTGGATCGAACCCGGGACTTTCGAGTCGCTGGCTTGGCGTCTCAACCCACACGAATACCAGGTCGGTATGAAAGGAATGGAATAACATCATATTCTCAATATGTCACATATATCGAACCCTGTTTGTATTTTCCCTGTACTTTACAATTGAATTGAATTGAATTTGTTTATAACACTTAGGGATCTTTGGTTCAGGCCTTGTACCTTTCAGTTCGTAGGGTTGCAAGATTCTTCGTTTCTAGACGTTTCTTATGATGCTCTTTTGCACGCACTATCAGTTTCAAAATAAAAAAGTAGCATACCTTATGGTTCCCGCTTCAGCTGGGGGTTTCACAATGGTTCCCAGCCAAAAAAAAAGGATATATCCACCAGTTGTCCCGTAGACATCCTCGAAAACGTCCTGTAGACACCCCTCAGGTAAAGATGGTATATCCAATGGAGATCCCTTTGATGTCCGTGGCATATATTTATATATTCGGAATATAGAATGTCCAATAAACGACCCGCTTGAAATCCCATGTGTGTCGCAATCAAATGCTCCGAGCATCCCATGGGAATCCCATTTTCGGGACCAAAGCGGACATTTGGACGTCCCAGGAAGAACACATGGAATCAATGAGATGTACCTTCCGAATGTCCTGCGCAGAACGTCAACTGAACATCTGTAGGGCGTCCTTGTACTATCTGGGTAATTTCCCCAAATTCGATAATGTGACAGTAACTTAACTTCTGCTCAAGGAGATGTGCTCTCTATATAAGTTATCCTAAACTATTTGCAGTTGAGTTTAATAAGCCTTCCAAGAACGATGTTATTTGTACAATGGCCGTAAAACTCTTGCGTATTGATTGTATCATAAGCCAATAAGAAGAAACTGAAAGAGTAGTTAGGCCCACAGAAGTGGGTAACACCCAGCCTCTTGATTTTTATACAAGAAAAAATGCATGTTTTGTGGTGGAATATGAAAGGCATTATTCAGGGCAAACTCGACACCTAAGAACTATAATATCGTTTCTCCACAGAAGTTCAACAGTCTAGATAGAAATTCAATAGAAGATGCGACAATATAATAATCAGCAATTTAACTACTTCCGAGAAACCAAACCGTCACTGCTGCACGGTGTTGTGACTGAAACGATCTACCCCGAGTACCCCAAAATGGCTCTATATGAAAGAATAGAGATTACTACTAATGTGAGGCGTTTATATGTATTTTGACTCTCTGGTTATGGACGTAGGAACCCTCGTAGTCCTAAGGGGGGTGCACGCGCACCCCAACTTCAGTTTTTTATGTACTGGTCCTCTATTTTTGGGTGCAGAAATTTATACATTCAGGACATTGTTTTTGTGGTTGTCCTGTTTCTTTGAGAAACATTTCAGATCATTTCAGCAAAGAAGCAGACGAGAAATATATAATTTTGTCCTTGGGGTGCAGCTGCACCCCTGCTTAGTGCTTAAAGTTTGTAATTTTGTTTCTCCACTTCTGAAAGTACTAAGTTACAAATATAGATGGCAGTGCTGATTTTGTGGATGCTATTATATGGTAGCGACTGGCGACAGTCTCCTGTTGGAGTTCGATCTATGTTCATTTGTTTTAATCATAGATGTCACTGTTGTGTACGCTCGTTATCTTTATCGTTAATTTGTTTCTTTTTTGTTTTCTTGTCACACTTGACAGTTTTATTCCTTTGTTGTTAGTGCTGAGTGTGCAGTTTTAGTACTCAACTATGAATCGTGTGTTGGGATGTCAAACAAAAACGAAGCCCAGTGCCTTCAACTTCTCGTGCATCAGGTTGAAGTCTCACGGAAAGTGAAATTGTGTGAAATACCTTGAAGATGAAGACTATGACGATCCAGTTTCACAATCGGATACAGACGAAGACTGTGTGGAAAGTGAAGAAGAATGTGAGGACACGCTTTATGGATCATCTACTGACAGTGAAGGTGAGAATTCAGCCCCTGTTCGCAGTTTTATGACAGCAAAATCGGGTGAGAAGTGGTCTAGGCAGCCGTTTCCACAAAAAAGATGTAAAGCTTACAATGTGATGCACCAGAAACGTGGCCTTACAAAACACAGTGCATTTGTGACTCAATACAGATGAAATAGTTGATACTATTCTAATGGAAACAAACAGAAAGGCAGTGTCTGTGTTTGATAAGTGGAACGAAACTCCCCTGAAAACATGCGTACTTGGCAACCAACGGATAGGACAGAAATAACAACATACATTGGTTTGTTGATTACTGCAGGCGCTCTGAAGGCTAACAAAGAACCAGTCAAAATGTTGTGGTCAAGTGATAAGGCATACTGTCGACCAATATTTCCAACAACAATGTCAAGGGATATATTTGTATTTTTGACATATTTCCTCTGATATGAAAATTTCGGAACAAGAGATGAACGACGAGCGTTAGACAAAAGAGCTCCCATGAAGGATATTTTTGAAATGTTTGCAAACAATTGCAGGAAGAACATGCGCCCGGGACCACATATTTGTGTTGATGAACTATGATGAATTATGTTATTGTTTTTTGTACAAAGAAACGAAGCATATGAGAATATATTGACTATTGCACCATGTTGTTTTGTAACGCAAAGATCCAAGATAGTAAATTTGAATTGTAATACAATATATGGCAATGTTCTCTTATAGGTTATAGGTGAATGCTCCTACTTGCATACAATAAAAAAGCATGCTAAAATATGTTAAATATATTTGTTTCTAAATTTCAAGCCTAATAATAAAGCATAAGTAATATGTTAAATACGTATTAAATATTTCCCTGTGGGGTGCACTTGCACCCCCCCCCCTTAGTGCTTAACGTAACTTTTTTACCTTAGTGCTACAAGGGTTAAACCTGAAAGGCAAGACAAGATTAGTATGGACTAAAAACCCGGGAAACATATAAGAAATAGACTCTAAAATGTATTAGTATATATGTTTATGTGGTCCACTACCTACTACAGGAGACCGAGGGAAGTGTATAAAGGACAATGTAAGCTAAGGGAGAAACAAGACACACAAATAAAACAACCAAATAAGATTCTCCTTATCACCTTTATTGAGAGCTCCGTCCACTTCGAGAGATCAAGAATAACTGAACTTTCATATAGATTGCACTGTTTATATAGACATATGACAGACGTTACAATAAATCTAGACTGTCCTCCATAGAGGTTTTGCATAATATGGTAAATGAATTTCTATATATTCTAAAAGTTTTTGGTTATATACTTCTAATTATTTATAATGTCTCTGGTAGTTACAGGCTATTCCAAAAGTATGTACACAGAATAATAAATTTAGGTATCTTAGAAGTGTACATATGTCAAAAGTCTTAGCGAATAATTTCATATATACATTTGGTATTACTAAGTCCAAAGGGTGATTGTAAATAAATTATTAGGGGGTCTCACACAATAATGTAGGCATCTCGTACGATGCGAGGTGACGTTGCATGATCGACCACAGACCGCACTGTCCGGTGGAGTCTAGTCACGTTAAAATAACTTACACGGTGTGCTACTGTACGCTACACACGGCGAAGATGACCAAAATTATGATTCACGAATTTGAATCTTTATTCATAGCATTTAAATGTCAGGCTCAGGCCATTATAATTCATGGCTTGAAAAGGGAGAACATCCCGCATTTGCCGTATTTCCCGGATCAGACCCCCAACGAATATTCATACATTTCGTTCTCTCTGAAATCTCTTGCATGAGATTTATTTTAATTTTTTAAAGAATATCCATTGATCTTATTCAGGAACCATGCCAGCATTTGCCTGGTGCGATTGAGGGATACACGAAATCCTATCAGGATGCCCGACACCGGGAATCGAACCCGAGTCCTTTTTTATATAAGTTACCTAGTCTACCGCCTGGAATCTCCTTCAAAGACAACACTTTCCACTGAAAACTTGCCTGGATAACTTCGCAGTTCAATCTGTTCCACTCTTCAAGTTAGGCCTTGATAGCTTGTCGAGACGTTGATGGAATATATTTAAGAATGAAGAGAAAATACGTAGTTTATTGAGTTTTCTTTGTATCACATCCGCATTCCATCTTCTTTCAGAGCCCCATCAGGAACTTACGAATGGAACTGGCAGGAACATATGTTGTCCTGAGCCAAAGTTCCTCAAACCACAAATGAAATCAACTCAAATTCACACGAAATGAATCAATCCAATAGTATTATCTCAATCTTCCGAAAAAATCCAATGTAATCCTGACTTTAATATCACGTAGATATTACTTTAATTTGTGTCGGGCGAAACGATTCCTCAAATTTAACGAATCGAATCATTGAAAACGTTATAGTGCCATAGGATATTTACTAACAAAAATCACAGGCGAGTTTAGATTTGGTTGTCCCTTACATGATGTGGTGAAATACTGTTACTCAACTTGTGTTGTGCGGTACAAACAAAAACCTCTCGGGGAAATACGTTTTCATCAACGTGAATTACTAAATACTGGCTGTCAATAATACGTTTACTTCAATTTGATTTGTTTCTAATCGTTTTAACATAAGGCGTAGTAATAATCCACAACTTGTCAGCTACAAAGCGAAAAATCTGAAGAAATATATATAAACAGAACTTGAACACACAGAACACAGCTTACTACAGAAATTGAGAAGTTCGGGTACTTTCATGAAAGCAGAAGCTAGTAGTAATTATAACGTAACTAGAGTGGTGTAAGTAAAAGTTACTACGAAAGCTATAAAAACCCAGCTTTCTGACAAGGCTGATATTAATTAATAACAAAATGAAATTAAAACGTAACCGTTTCGGAAGTATACCACTTCCTTCTTCAGACTGTACTCTACAACTGAACATACATACATTACTTAAGCAATAAAGAAAGGAGATCGTCTTTTACTCTCCACCAATCTGAAGTCAGTACTAATTAAAAGTTCACTTTTCTTTCCCTAGCGCTGCCCTCTCACGGGCAAGCGCACCTGCAATTCACCTGTCAAATTATGAATTTGTGGGAAGGTTACAAACTTTATCAGATAAAATTTGTTTTTGTTTTCGTGGCTCATTAAATTTGACAGGTGAATTGGAGGTGTACTCCCCCGTGGGAAGGCAGCGCTAGGGAAAGAAAAGTGAACTTTTAATTAGTACTGACTCCAGATTGGTGAAGAGTAAAAGACGATCTCCTTTCTTTATTGCTTAAGTAATGTATGTATGTTCAGTTGTAGAGTGCAGTCTGAAGAAGGAAGTGGTATACTTCCGAAACTGTTACATTTTAATTTATTTCTGTTATTAAAAACTAATATCAGCCTTGTCAGAAAGCTGTTTTTTTTTTATTCAAAATGGATACAAGGCCATTTTGTTGTAATATCTATAATTAACATTGAAATCTAGGCAGCTAGTGGGATCTAGAGCATTCTAACGTGAAAAATTAGAACTACAAAATAAATAGTCTGAACGCAACGGCGCTATGACCCACACCAAGGGTTGCCAACTTTTGAAAATGTAAATACCAGACATCCTCCAGGAGTACGTATACTCTTAAGACTGTGACATCATCGCTCGTCAAAAATGTGAACAACCTGCATTTCCGCAAGGATTTTCAATTTGTGTGTGTGTGTGTAAAGTCAAATTTGGGAGGGTGTAAGTGAAGTTTTGTACAGTTTATATCGATTTTTTACAACAAAACTGTCAAGGTTGGGGGAGGGGGTTGTCGAGACTTTGGGGGTAAACATCCTCCACAGAGAAAGCAATTACTTCACATAAAATTGGGCGATTCGGAGTTCGAATTTTGTAGCATTTATTAAACTTACCTATTCCAGTTCTGGTTGAGTCGGCACATGCAATTTTTGTAGTCTACCATCAATAATACATCGTACTTTAAAACAGAAAAGCAAATATAATTGGCAATATAATTACGGCATACACAAAATATACTTGAAAAATAAGTCTTACCAGCTTCGCTCTCTACTCTCCATGGCTTGAAGAACCGAAAAATTATTAAATATGTATTAGAAAACTCCAAGATATAGAGTCTCATTCTTGCTGCTTAAGAATCTTGCAATGAAATGCGAAATTAAAATTATTAAAAAGTAGCAAATGGGGCAGTTGCGGGAGCGACAATAAAATTATTATCTGAGTTGACAAGTATTGTTAAGTAGCTCTAAATCTGTGGGGGTGGGGAGAGAGAAAAAGAATAAAAAAACAAGGGTTTGTTGCCTTAATAAAACATCCTCTGTCTTGAGAATCAATTAATACGATTGTATATGACAGATAGGTTTATTTTTCAAGTTTACACTTTATTTTCAAAGAAAAAACTATTTTTAGAAATCTTTCAATGGCTAATAAAAAAGGCTTAAAATAGCAAGAGTTTCATAAAATAAGCTATATTTAAGGCTATAAACATTTCGTAGATTAGCATGGCTAAATGTCTCCAAATGTGCTAGATTTAGCCAAAAATAGGCCAAATTGGCATCACTTCCACCTTGCAAACGATAACATCACTGCGACGGAACAAGAAATTCGTTGCGGAATGGAATTGCGCTAGGGCCGTGATCAGCCGATTGTCAAATGCGGTTCATTTTGCAATCCAGATTCAACTAAATCTACTTTCTACGGAATTAAAAAAAATAATATGAATAGAACAGAGAATAGGACTAGTAAGAGGAAAAATTACCTTACACCGGACAAGGAGGTCAAAAAACGAACCGTTAGGTAAAATACTGGACGGTTGGCAACCCTACCCACACCACAGTAGTTAAGGGCTAAATTAAATCAACTGTTTAGTTCCGAAAAGAAAGTTCGCGTCTAAAGCATGAATTGTATTAGGCTACAACGTATGAACAGTTGTTATTACATTCAAGTTAGAATTCATACCTGTTCCTGTACACATCTACTAAGTAACCATCCAATTGGTTATAGAAACAACTACATGCAGATTGTTGCTGAAGGTGTCTACTCGTGTTTGCTACGAACTGAAGTCTTATATGTACTTATCAAAGAAACTCATAAAAGATCAATATAAATACCATGAAAAATGAAACTTTCAGGCAACAAATGTACCAATTTTGAACAAATCCATCAAATCCCTTCTATATTTGACTATTAAGAGAAATTCAACAAAACGTTCCAATAAAAACGCCTTAATTTTCTTCTTGGAACCGTTACAACTTTCAAAACAACCATTTTGTATACAAGTTAAACAAGAACATCGAAAACACTATATTTACCGTAAAAGCATTTTCCTGGCAAATCAAACAAACACACAAATCACATATTATAAACGAACAGATCCTTTTTGACCACTTTAAAACAGTGATACTAAATCCCTTGACAAAAAAAAGAATTTTGATAGTATTATTTCCTTTATGCAAAACAGTGGAAAATACACAAGATCGTTCTACAACACTGAATCCGGAAACAATTGAATCTAAGTTTTGTTTTGATTTTCTATCATTGTTATTCATTTATGAGACTTAACATTAAAACTTAACTTATATCAACACTTGCAATATAAATACATTTATTTATTAATTGTTTGCAACAAATAAATAGTTTTTAAAACAATTTTCACGTGAAATTGTTATTGCGTTTTATTGTTGAGAAATAATCACTTAAAAATATTTAGACTTTAAATATAAGTACGGTATTACATGTCGCTGTATTATTATTTGAAGATAAGTTTCTTTTAAAATAACGCAATCAGCTACCTAAATTGTTTTTAAGATAGGCGGACTGCACAAATTAATGGCTATTATACTTTTACAAAGACGTTTAATGCTTTTGCCATTACTGTACAAACGTGTGTATAAAATAACCATAAAATAATTGAGCTGTACTTAATTCTAGAGTCTTATAGATCAGTACCTAATGTCAAATCAAGATGATAGATTTAACATTTCTTGTCAACGTTCGGATTATTCCAAAATGAATGAAGCTTTAAGTTCTAACTTACAAGCAGACATACTGATGGGGAAGAAAAGAATTATATTTTATTTCTTCCGTCGTGGTTGAAATATCAAAGTATGTGCACATGCAAATTTTGTTAACTAGAGGGCGCTTGCTTTGGGAGATGTCAATGATATAAAACTCACATTTTTGTCTGTGTAGAGTGGTCAAAATTTATGGAAATGTCCTTATGCTTTTAACTTGCTGAAGAAAATATATAGTAATGTGTACTGGGTGGAAGGCGCTACCTTTTGATGGCTATGTTCTTCATGGCCGCCGTCTTGAATCTTGATTGATTTAATTAACCCTCCGATGGACAAGTGGGGTCACTAAGGTCCTCAGCGTTAATTTTCTAATGATTCTTGGAATAGATTTTACTTGCAATGATGTATCTTGGGCTATGTGAATAATTTGATATATTGTATTGAATCTGTAAATTATTTTGTAGTTAGGCTCTATGTTTACGAGTTACGAGCCCTGGGGGACATAAGTTACGAGCCCTGGGGGACCCACTTGATGAATTTACGCTATCTAACATTTTGGACTTCACTTTTGAACATGATGGGTGACCTAAAGTTCCCGACTATAATTTTAGAGAAACTTTTAAGACCTATTAAGTCATTGATAAGAGTAATATTTAGTCATTTAGTTTTCTTTATTATATACTCTATGAATACAACCTTATTAACGAAATTTAACAGCACATAGATTACAAATATACTTCCAAAAATCTTCTGTTACCAGTCACTTTAGAAGAAAATGTCAGCCTTAAGTACATCTGAACAATTCGATAACTATGTACAGGAAATGAATGTGATAGTTGTGTGCAAGAAAAGTAAGAAAAACATACGAACTAAAATATATTTGATGGGGTCACTTCAACGTTTACGTAAGAATTTGGGCTTGGCCCTGCGAGGGTTAAAAGTATAAGGGGTCGTGTAATATGCCAATCTGGGCCAGAATTTTACTCGAAATACGTTTTTGAAATCAGTCTTGCAGTAAATGTACGTATTATTGTTGGGTAATGATACGATAACCTGAAAACATCCATTTCATTTTCAAATAAGGGAAGGAAATTGAACCCAAACGCATGCAAATGCATATCTATAGGGCACTATACCCAGGAACAATTTGTATGCCCAAATACACTGATTTTCTTCTCCCTACAAGAAAACAAGTGAGAAGATACCAGGGAAAACTCACAACGTGCTAGGGATTTTTTCTCCTTTCCCCCTTCCCTACAAATAATGTCCTGCTTATAGGGTGGGAAAACCTTTTTCATATGTTTGCAAACATGTGTTTTTCATGTGTTTGATACGTCCGCATGAAGTTGCAGTTGCGTCACCGAGATACCCTGTGCGGCGCCTGTCCAACATTGACGAGACTTTTATCATAACAGTGATTCTCAAAGGGTGGGCACTGGCACACTAATATGCCGTCAAATTTGCTTGCCTGTCCCTTGCCGCGCCGCGAGAACACAAATATTATGATTAAAATGGTAAACTAAAGGAAGAGTGAAATAGAAAATGAATATCTTTAAGAACGTTATTTATTAATACAAGCTGAACAGTGCATTGTAAGTAATAAATTGGAATTGTTATAATTTTTAAGTCAATAGTTCATTTGCATAATTAATTACAGGCTTGTTTATCTTAGAAATTAGTCTGGCAGAGATATGAAGCTCGAACTTCCCGAAACCATCACAGTTCATAGTCCAGTTTGGCTTCTTAATTTTACGGCATGGCACTCCCTTAGCGTGTATCAGTACCCATTTTGCATCCTTTTCAGTGAGGTCAGTTGTTGTATAAGTTTTTGTCCTCTAAGGTTTTTAGCTTATTTCTTGTTAGTGGTTCCTGGTTCAGAGTCCTGTCGTGTGAAGTCATAACTCTGCGGTGTATCTTTGTTTTTTTTTGTTTGTTTTTTTTGCTTGGTTAGTACCTACACGTCTTTTGTGCTCGACAGCACCGTAACTGTATTCTAATGTTTAGTATTGTTAATGGTACTTTTTGTCATTGTTTAAGTATTTGCAGTTATTGTTGTGTTTGTTGTTGAAATATTGTTAAAGTCTAAAGAAAGTCAATCGACTTTTAAGGATTGGACCTACAGATTTTTGGTAAAACGGATGCCAAACTTTCGTTTCATGAACTTCTACGAGTATTGATATAGTGACCTTGCGCATAGCAGAGGAGTGCGATTGCCACTTGTCTAACAACAAATTCTGATTTTCCTGAAAAGGAGTGCTGGCCTTAAGGGAGATTTTTTTTTTTAATTTTTGTTTATAAGTTTTGTCTTCCCCCTCCGTGAAAGCTGAAAATTTTATTTTGTTCGAGAAAGTCCAGTGCTATTATCTTTACTATGGTTTCTCCGGTTTTGTGGGTTCAATGTAGAAGTAGATTGGTTTTTTGTTTTTGTTTTTTTACATTTCGATATGTAGATCCAATTTTTATTCAAGTTGTTGGATTGCATCATTATAAGAGTTTTGCCACCATAATGTTTACTTTATCTGTAATATCATGAAAAATGTCGTTAGTTAGTTGGTTGAGTTCTTATGGAATTTTAGTTACCAACAAGACTCAAAACCAGTGGCGGCTTTTCAGATGAAGCTAGTGAAGTGGTACTTCACATGTTACTTTTTATGTATTAAGTTATACGAAACTGTTTAGAAGAATCAATCAATATATGAAATAGTTTATGATTATCCATCAAGATACTCAGCTCTCAGTATGATAGAAAAGTGGAATTATGGGTAATTTAGTGAAGCATAAAAATCCAGGAAATTGTTTAATATAGACTGACCGGTTATGTTTACGTGTGACTGTATTTGTAGCACGTCACTTGCTATTTAGACCACAAGCCGCCACTGCTATTTCTATGAGAACTTATCTACTGAGTCTCTTCCTTCTACTAGCTTGCCTCAGTGTCTGCGAATATAAGATTTATGTCTCTAGCCACACTTGAATCCGGATTGTTTAGTGGTGTCCAGCTCAAGATGCTGAGCGCAATATGATATGTCCACAGTATGGAAGACTGCTTTAATTGGCTGTTTATTCTTATCTTGTCATCGGGAATTCTTGTCACATTGCCGATTATAATTTCCTCTAACGAATGATTGAAAAACTACTTTCGGTCATCAATTTCCGCCTCGCGTCGTTGATGATTTAGCTATGGAGCGGAGAGAGGTTAAGACAATTTCTAATGACGACCTTGTTAATGATTGATAAAATGAAGCCAAGACGTTACCCTTTGATACATTAGAGTTTTCCATCTGCTGTAAATAAGACTTTACAAAAACTTGACAATTAAAATTTCTTTATTTTTTATGTCACATGAGTGTTACTCGTTTTTCAGCAATATGATATTAACAGCGAGGAAATGCATGTGAATTATGTTTATACAGAGTATGAAGTAAAAACTATGCTTGGAAATAGGTGGAATGTGCCAAGCGATAGATCATGTAAGGTCTTTCCTAAATGATTTTGCCCCCACCCCAAGCAAGACTGAAATTACGCCACTGTAAAGAGTGCACGTGCTCCAAGTGCCAGGCTGGAGAGATGTCAAATTAATACAAGAAGGGGACGTTATACGCTTTTGGCTACTTCGAAGGGGCACCAAAAACGGAGTTTGCTCCCCTTTGCAGAAATAGAAGCTGCGACCCTGAGGGAGTGTACAAGGGAGATACTGAAATACGCATATAATAACACATAATATAAAATCTTCTCCACTACCTCTTTCGTTGACAAGTAACACCCTGACGAATATCCGGAAAAACGTTTGTTGACATAATGTCAGACACGTTGTGAAAGTCTTGAAACACGTATTAAACCATAATACTTCTCTTCGAAAATGTTACTTCTTTCGGATCATAAATAAACGACATCCGTAATTATCGTCCAGTTCAGTATTAAAGTATCCTTCTTTGAAAGATACAATCTGTTAACCCTTCCACAGAAGATTACCATAAGTAGCCAGTAGAAAGCAGATGTGATGTAAACCAATTATAACTGTTGATTCAGTGTCATTTGTTTCCTGAACTAAACACAAGTTAATTGCTCGAAAAGAGAAACAAACGTTTTCATTGTCTTCGCATTGTCTTTGTGGAAGTATCAAAACTGAATCTCTTGAAATAATAGGCAAGAAATTAATGATACTTTTTTATTATTTGGTCACCATTCATAAACTTTGAGGAAAAAAGTGTTTCTAATATTGTATCATACTTAATTGTTCTTTAGTGAATACCGGCAAACATTAATTGAATGAATAATTACAATAAAAGGTCTTTAACATGCGTTTAGAAAATGGTTGATGAAATTTTGTTCCGCTAGCAGTCACATGAAATAGTCGACATTTTGTCTGTTGAACAATGTAAGAAAACTGAAATGAATTTGTGAAACAACTTTATTTTCAAAAAACAGATCTGTACGACATGAATTTTGTTTTCGCAATCTGAATTACAAACGAAAGAGGATTAATTATGGTTCCATATTCTTTTACCAATGAGCTATCCGAAACGATGATGATGTAGGCAGCTACTCATGACAGAGACAATACAGACTATCCATACCCTTTCATTCTAATGTTAGAAGTCGCACACAGTCAGTGTTATCAACTCAGCAAAAAATATTTAAAGGAATACCTCTTCACATAATGTATAATTCCCAAAGTATGCAGCACTAATTAACTCTATGGTTTACTCTGGGGAAGATCAAGCCAATATTTATCATGAAGATCTACCTCCCGAAGATCCCTTCTACCTAAACTACCAGTTCATGACACTTCGAGGAGCAACGATATTTTGTAACAAAATATCTTCACGTCCATTTTTAGCTCAGCTTTGCAATCTAGGATGAAAGATCTTTCCTTCTATTAAGTGCCCAAATTGTCAATGGAATATTGAAATTCGATTGAAATAAATGAAAGGAATGTAATGACATGCCAATGCTCTCCACCATTGACAACACGCAGTTCCCACAAGCTGCAGTAAGCAGTTGGCGCTACAAGTCTTGTATGGTGTAGCGGGTGAGCTGATTGTGGGGTAGTGGACGCCAGGGTCTGCAACATTACCTAACGTAAAGAATATTTGGCTCGTAATTGCTCGAACTTTAGCAGGGAGTAGCCACCGTAAAGAATTACCCAGAGTCAGTCCCGAAATTTAACAGGGAGTCAGAACCGCAAAAAATTAATTACCTAGAGTCAGCCCCAAACTTTAGCAGGGAGTTACCATCTAAAAGAATTACCCAGTCAGCCCGAACTTTAGCAGGGAGTCGCCAACATAAAGAATTATCCAGTCAGCCCCGGACTTTAGCAGGGAGTCACCATCTAAAAGAATTATCCAGTCAGCCCGAACTTTAGCAGGGAGTCGCGACCGTAAAAAATTACGCAGAGTCACCTTACAGCAGTACCATTTAGCGTTCTGCTGAAATTTGAATACCACCATTAAGTTAAGTGTTTTATGACATGAGATGTCTTGTCAGGTAGAACGAGTGTGCACTTTGGACTGTTCCGAGATCAGCATTCTACTTCTACCACAGTTAGCGATATAGAGAAGTAGCTTATATTTAAATAAATATCTGCGCATTTCTTACTGGTTTCAAAGAAGTTTCTCCCCACACCGATAGAGATCTCCGAGGTCAAAAGCTTATTTTCTTAAACCTCCTGATATGTACTGTAAGTAGGAAATGCTGAACTAATTTCAGAATTTCAATTTGTCATGATATTTTAATAAAATAAGATATTGGACTCACAGAGCCATCTACCGGTACTTCTACGTATCTGACCTAGGCTGGTTACTGATCAGGTTAAATTTTTCTTTCTATAAATAATTCATTTCACTTTTAATTATTTACATTTTTCATACATGTTTGACGGACATTCGAAGTCAAGGGACTAGAGATCAGTTAGAGTTCAGTTGTTTTTTTTAATATCGGCAATGCAAAATAACTCACTCTCTGTGCTAGCGTTATATGCGGGATTATTTACTTTCCTGAGACTAAAAACAGACATGGTTCTTATCTTGAGATTAAGTACGCTGAAGATCGTAATATTTGACAGCACAATCGGATTAAACCGGTTTATAGCCTGTAGTGCCCTAATTAGGGGAAAGGACGCAGAAAACTTTAGAAATAGGAAGCTGGTAAATCTTGTTGAATAATTTTAATTATACCATGTACTTGTATAATTTTAATTAATCTGCGTGTACTTTAATTTTATTCATTTTTTGCTTATTTATATATAAATTAGTCTATAAGAAAGGCCTGTTTGCCTGATGTGAGAGAATACCGCGGCCGGCTTCCATGCGACTATGCGAGATGTTGTTAGCTTCAAATATAGGTTTATGAGGTAGATTGCTGCGAGTCGAAAAAAGTGTCCTTTTTCAAAGTAGCGGCTGCGAAATGTTAAGGTAGGTTTTCTGCAAACTTTCGAACTTAGAATATTTTTCATTAGACGTCGCTGAACTTAAAATTTGGCCATGCTTACCAAAACGTTCTGATCTGAGATAGGCACTACGAATCTAAGTTTAAATGATGTCGAGAGTCAAGATAGATTTGAAACTGAAATCTTTCAAGGAACGTCACGGTTTTAAGTCAAAATTCAAGCGCGTCTTCTCCCAAGAGTTTGCAAGCGTTCTAGGAAAAATACGGAGGGCAATTTGTTGTTTAATATTGATTTTTAGGTTTTGTGTCAAGACTGTAAGGTAGGAAACTCTTGTGATTCTAGTATGCACAGTAAGCTAAGGTCTCTGTCCAGAACATAAAATATTCGTTTAAAAGTGAGGACTGGAGCTGAAGTCTGTATCAGAGCCTTACCGAGGAAACCCTCTATGGTCCACTCAGCCCTCATATTTATTATCAGTCTTACTACAATATATGTATTCAGTCAAAATGTATTTAAACCTTTTAATTCAAATTTATCCCGCCTTTATAGAAATTAGTGTCTACTTACGGCAAATGGTATAGTTATAGAAAAAGTCTTCTTTCTGGCTAAATCGGATTTCTTCTTATGCAAAACGAACCTTGCCATTTTGTTATGAGTTTGAAGAGTTATTACTTCTTTATACTTGTGGTATTAAGGGGTCCTTTGGGGCTTTGATAGCGGACAATATTGGAGTATTTAAAATTTTAAAAAGAAATCCCGTTGAAAGAAATATTTTTTCTTCTTGTAAACTTTGTAGTGTTCTGCTAATGCAAGAGCACTACAAGCCAAGCCTAACCTAACCTAACCTAGAACCTCTTTATTATTTTCCTAAGAAAAGAGTTAACATTGATAATCTAGCAACTATATAAGACGATTAAAACATGAACGTGACAGTTGAATCTCCTGCAAACCGATACTAGGCATATTTCGAGAACTGATTCAGAAAAGCTATTATAAGTAAAAAAAAAAAAAAGGTAAATTCAACGACTCCCTTAAGTTTGTGATGTATATAGGAATTCACGAAAGTCAGATAAATCAAACTTACGACAACCTTAAGAGAAACAGTCGTAAGTGAAACTTACGGCAAAAATTTGAGAAAACTTTCCAGTCCGATGCTACAAAAGTGACGTCACGATAAGCTTCAGCCAATCAAAGACTGAGAAAAGACTATGTTTCGTGCATATGTTTTTCATATCCTCCAACACTGATATTACTCATTGAAACAGCAAACGTTACTCATTTGAGTCATTACTGTTATTTAAAATATGTTGTAGACGTTTAAACGTATTGAAGTGTGTTATGCCAAGAGATATATTAACAATGTCATGAAGTACAGGCGTGTATGTATTTCCTTTTTCTTGTTTTCTGCCTTCAAACTTCCGAATCGCAGAGTGTTATAGTCACTTACGGGTGGTGCTATAGACCCTATGCAACTCCTAGGATTAAAAATGGTGGTAGCTCGCTTCGTCAATACACATTAATCTTTAAAGATGAACGTACGGGCGACTTATAATAGCCTTTTTTTTTTTTTGAAATAGAGAAATCACTTAGTCTAAAAAAAAAAGAGTCGTTCGGCAAAATGATTTACTTTGCGAGTACGGATTTGTACTGTACAACTTTTGATAATGTTAAACATTCAACATGATTTTGCAATGGTTACGATGCACTTTGCTTTGGCCATCTAACCTCTCCTAGAATTTTAAAAAGAAGTTTTCTGTACATGTAATACAACCAGAGCTGAAATGAGTCACCGGGACAATCGGGTCAAGTTTTGGATCAGGTCACCGGGTATATGCTTGTGATCCGGCATGATGCAGATAGTGAATCTAAATATTTAATTATTTTCTTTCAGGACACTGTTTTTCTTTAGGGGTGACCGGAACCGGAGGTGTTAACGCCAAATGCACGATAAATATGACGCCGAAAATGATCAGTTCGTTATAGTTCCCAGACAGGGTCAAGTTTCGGAACGGATCACATATGTTCGGGTCAGCGAAAGTGACTCGGTTTAAGCTCTCAATACAATGACCAAAAATGCTAGATTTGTTGCGCACATTAAGGGAAATTAGTTTGCAATACTGATCCTTAGAGATCTTCGAGACGTGCTGGAGACTAGCCAACTGTGATCTTGGATTTGAAGCTGACAAACTCGATGGTAACTTCACATAGGTGATTTTTTTTTTTTTTTTTTTAAGGATACGCCAGAGAAAAATGTGGTCATGGGACCCTTGATGTCCGCAAATGTCACAAATGATTTGCAAAATTCTGTCTGGAAACATCAGCCTCACTGGTATACCACAAGAAGGGCGACTCAATGAGTTGGACAACGATGTTCTGCGAGTAAGTGTTGAGGGCAATGCACGTCAAACGGTTCATCCATTCGACCCATTCAACCACTCACGATCATCTTCAGGAACTTTATTAAGTGTCCAAATTGAGAAAATCGATACCTGCTTGAGTTGATACCACAGCAGAGGCAGCAGCGTATGAAGATTAATCCGGTACAGAAGAGAACTATTTTTGGTCAGAATATTGACGGGAGACGAAAAATGGAGTCTTTATAACAACATTAAAGGCAAACGTCAGTGGTTATCTAATGGTGGTGTGGTGCGATCAGTGGGAAAACAAGAATTGCCCCACACACAAAGATGTGTGTTTGGCGGTATTATTCATTTTGAATTGATGCTACCGAGGCAACCAATCACGACGGAGGTCCACTGTCAGCAATTGAAACAGCTACATTGGTAGTTAAAGGTCATGTCCTAGACTGCAGTCTTATAAAAAAATTTTCGGAATATTACTGAAAGAAGTTAGACAACCATAGCTGGCAGGGCATTTCCAACAACTTGGCTAATTAAAAACAGCCACCATTTAGTTTTCAGGAGTACTGGTAGTAAGGGGAAAATTGGAGAAATTTGAGCGAGATTTAAACACGGGTTGATCAGTTACTAGTCCAGCGTCTTACCGACTTGACTAAATTGCCAGACACAACAGCTACCAGGTGCAAACAACACTGGGGGGGGGGGTAAGAAGTGCATTGCCTGAACCCCGAAGACTTAAACTACGTTGTGTAGTGCCCTACTATATACAGTACTTTATTTTCTGGTTCAATGTATATTAATTGGCAGATAGTCGTCTGGTCAGACTAGTAAGGTAGCCTGTGTGAAAATAACTATATTATTGTATATAATCTGTAATTAATTCTATGTTTTAATATTATTCTTTATTATGTGTAAAGTTATTTTAAAACAGGCTGCTGGGTTATAACATAGAACATGGACAAATTTAATGAAGTGTAAAGTGAACATTCAGTGAGAGAAACAGTTCCAGGAACTGGTTCTCGAATGCGAGGGGAACTGAATGGAACAATCAAGCCTTTGTGAGGCGAGCAGCCAGGCGTTGTTGAGATTGCCTTATTTTTTTATCTTTGTTTTTGTCCTTTTCAGCGAAAGAGAAGCAGCAACCAGGGTGAATTGGAAGATTCTAATGTAGTTAGTTTAAATGGCACGTGTTACTAATTTTCAATCTGCATACGATGCATGTTTCTGAGATTGGTTCAAAAGCACGGCTGTATTAGGATCAGACTGCTATCAACTACGGTGTGGGGTTTCGGATCAGACTGCTACCAGCTATGATTTTGGGTTTTCGGATCAGACTGCTGGGAGATACCATGCTGATCGTTTTTAAGGAGATTGCTGGGCGCTAACAGAAGGAATTGCTGCGCAATGATAGAGATTAAATTTTTCGGAGAAGTTAATGTAGATGCAATTCTCTGACAGATCTTTTTCTTCGGAAAGCTGACGGTCTTAGAATTTTTGCGATGCAGAAAGTAAAGTCTTCCAAAGACTTTGTTAAAGTGATGCTGTTGCTTCTCGCCAATGCTGCTGCACAAGTTTTGTTTTGAAACTTTTTCGAGTTACGAACGAACGTCACGGCTTTAAGACAAAATCCAAGCATGTCAGTCTCCCAACTCCTTGCGACGTTCTAGGAAGGATACGGAGAGTTATTTGTTGCTTAATGGTAACTAAACATCTTTGTGATAAGTATTTTAGAATACTCTTGTGGTATGTTTGTAAAGTGAATCTCAGTTTAGTAAAATAAGATAGAAGTTTTGAAGTGAAGTTTAAAGAAGAAGTTAGTGTAAGCACCTTACCGTTCAAGCCTCTAGATCCAGACAGTCGACTTATGCATATTCAAATATTAGTACAATATACTTTACTAGATCTTTTAATTTGAAATTATCCAGCCTTTATAATAATCTAGCGTATACTTTACGGCAAATCGTTTAGAGTTAAAGAGAAAGTCTACGTTCGGCTAATCGAATTCCAGTTATTGCGGAAGAATCATGGATAATTTTTATGAAAGAAGTTTTACTTCTTAAAACATCTGTGATATTCAGGGATCCGTTAGATTTCTATTCTGGGAAATGTACGATTTAATACGAAACCCATGTACAACAATAGTAAGCGAAATCATCACCACTGTTGATCCCACGACTTACACCACATTTTAATCACTTTTGTTTGCGGTCTACTACGAATCGAAATTCCCACTGAGAATATTTCTCAATTTGTTTCGAAAGTAGTCAAGATGGCGGCAGGAAATACTTTATTAGAATTGCATTCACGGCTACGATAAGAAACCGTTTACCCACTCTACGCATGTGCAGAACTGACAACTGAAACTATCCACGTGAGCATAGGAGAAAGCGGTTGCGATTTTCCTGGATTTTAATGAAAAATATGAAATACTGAAGACTTCTGTGGAACTTACTAGGAACGTTTTTAACAGTGTGGTCAGACATAAAGTTATGGCGATCCACGGAGACAATGATCGTCCACACATGGCAAGGATGACCTGTAGGAAGAATTTCGATGACAGACAATTCCTCACTCACCTTATTTACCGGACCTTGCACCTATAGATTTCAATCTGTTTTACAGTCTTAAAAACCTTTTGACGGAAAAGCAGTGCAGAACGTGAAACATGTAGGTGAGTTTTTTCGTCCCCAAAACTTTTGTCCATGGCTTTATTCCGAAATCTTTTGACAGGTATGTCTTCGTTCTCTTGTTTAGACCTCCTTTCTATCGCTCGGCAACAAGGCAGCAGACGCCATCCATGCCGTAAACTAAGGGAAGTAAATCGTTGCTTTTATGCACTCGCAGCAACACTTTCTGCCACCGCGATCTGAAAACAATGTCGTCATGTTCTAGAGATCGCGAGCGGCAAAGGCCGCGCGACACGTTCTAACTACGTTGATTTCAATGGCTACATTTACGCAAAGCGAAACTTGGATTTTGAACCGGAAGTGTTGCCAGGCGTCCTTGATAAGACAAAAAGAAAATTAATTTGTGATTAATCTTTAGATGAGTACAAAAACAGAAATATTAAAAAAAATCAGTAGATATAAGTATGTACTGCATGGAACCCACAGTATTTGAAGGATAGGATGTCAAGGACAAACATCACCAGTTTGTCCGTCCGTCTGCCTGCAACTTTTCAACTCAGGAACCAGGGATTTTGCCAGGATTTCCTGTTTAGGGGGGGGGTAACTGACTTTAAATAGAGTTTTGAAAGGTATAAATCGATTTTAACCATATTTTTTTAGTTGCAGGGGATGGTCCAGAATTTCGAGGGGGTGACATTCCCATTCGGGATCCCGCTGAATCGCTGTTAGGAACACTAGAGCTAGAAAACGGGTTCAGTTATCGTTTGAAAGGTCTCGACGAGACAAGGTTAAAGCCACATAGATCATCTCCCTCCTTCTGATATTTGGGGATAGACTCGGATACACTCCAGCAATAACAGCGGCGGGCGAGGGTTTTGAAGCCCTTGACTATTTATTGAGTACGAGTTCTTAACCCTACCATAGCCAGCCAGGCCTTTTCATAGCTATCAGTTTTTGATCAATATTGTTATCACAGCACCAAAGTAACACTTCTGCAATATATCGGTAGTATATCTGTTTCGTTTCAGATTTTCATGGCAAGTGGCTTGTTATTGTGATAGTGGGGAAAAGGCAATTGTAAAGTATTGATTTTTCTTCCTAGTTCTGACCTGCGGTGAAATATTGATGCCGAATTTCAGCTTTCTAACCTGACGAGAAGTGCATTTGTGATTCCCGGGAACTGAGAGAAAGAGTTAGTGGGACATTTAACGGGATATTTGGATTTTTTTTTAGTTTTTCCCGTAATTTAAACATGATTATGAATCTACAAGCGAGAATTTCAGCTTTCTACGCCAACAGGAAGGGTAATAAAACAGCAATGTTATACGTTAGGGATTTTATATATTTAGGTTGAGTGCACTCTACTAGAGTTGATAGAACATCAAGGTTTCCGCCAGAATTTTCAGTTTGGGGGGTATAAAGTGAAAATTGGGAGGGTGTAAGTGGAGTTTTGCAATTTGCACGGTTTCTATCGATTTTTCACCGCAAGACTTGTAAAGTTGCGGGGTGTTGTCGAGAATTTGGGGCGTCTGGCGGAATCACTGTAGAAAGTACAGCCAACTTCTTTCTCGCCTTTTCGCTACACTATTACGATGTAAAAGACACGAATGGGAGTATACACGAATGGGAAAAAAGTACTGGCAATAATGTATCGACATACTCTCTTTCTTTCCCTTATCCACCAACTCACGCTACACGTCGTACTTGCATGGCGATTCTCTCGCGTGATAAAGAAGTCGGTTGCCTCGTGGTTTCTTTCGTAGCTTTTTATGCACGTAGAACGTGTCGCGCGAGTTGGTGCACAAGAGAAAGAAAAGAAGTGTGTCAATACAGTGGTGCCAATGTATACTCTTTTTCTTGCATTCGTGTATACTCTATTTTTCATACCGGAGTACTATAGCGAAAAAAAAAATGTACATCCTATCAATTTCCGTAGTATTATATTAAATTCTGGATTCCATGCTGTATATCTATCCACTATATTTTCTTGACATTTCTGTTTTTATACTTATTTCACCGCAGCGCTTGATGAAGTGGGCTAGAAAAGGTAAGGGAACGCTTGCAGAAATGGCTAGAAAAGGTCAGGGTACGCTTGCACCTAATGGCGGAGATTACCTATTGAAAATAAAGGCAATGAGCTCCCATTAATAAAAAAAAAAAAGTAGGGGTACGCCAAATCCAAAATGAAAAAGGTAATAGCATGGCATGCCCCCTCACTTCGAGCACTGCATTTGAAGATAGATCCCAAATTTCTTATTAAGAACTCCTGGCAAAACTTCTGTTGCAAAATCCAAGCCGCACGTTTGAAACCATTGAAATCAATATTAGTTAGGCATTTCGCCGCTTGTTATCTCTAAATTAAAAAAAAAAACATCAAAAAACACGACGACATGATTTTCAGATCACGGGAGACTGCCTTCTTGCCCCGCGACACAAAAATGCCAGCCATAAAACAGGTCTTATTGTGGCAAGAAAAGAGAGAAAAAAGAAAAGATGAAATTACTCATTGCATGACTCAATAGATACGAATGGTCCATAGTAATGACATTTCAAATTATGGCTACTACACGATCATATTTGGTAATTACCGGTACAAACGGGGCAGAAACAGGATAAAAACTAACGGTCCAAATCTTTATTAAAACGTGTTAACGTGTTCAAGTAGCCCATAAATAGAAATCGCCATGTATTACGTCACGTTTTTCTTTTTTTTTTCGCAGCTCTGTTCAAATCTACAAATTTCCTTTCCTTCCTTTCGTCCTTGGATCATAGTCCATTAAAGAGGAAATGGCGTATAGCTCTCTGATTCTTCACAATGAATTAACCCTTCGCTTCTCCGTCTTCACCTCTGTGAAACACAATCACTTCATTAAAAGTAAAAATATGAAAGGATAACCGAATAACCAGTTTCATAGCAGATAAGGCTTATATGAGAGAACACCAATATGAAATAACGGTTTTCCAAGGTAAGCATTTATGGTTATATTATTACGTTATAAACCATATTATTTTTTTCCCAGACATTTTCAGATTTTATTATTGTTTTAAACCATTAGATAACAAATAATAATAACTAATTATTTTATTCTAATGCTTGGTGTTCTTCTGTTTTATACTTGTTAGTTTAACGGTTGAATTTATTGTGTTTTAAAAGTGTATTAAAAGCTCTTTCATGCCAGATTAAACATAGATTAATATTGTATTTTCCTGAATATTTAAATTTATATGTACGAAACAATTTAATTGTTTGTTTTGTGATTTTATGAGCTTTTCTTCCTTGGCAAACTAGTACCTTGTATAAAGCTATTTTGTTTCTAAGTTCATTTATAACTGTAACCAGAGCTGTGCTCTAAGTTTTTAAAAAAATTTTATTTATGATCTTTAGGCATCTATGGTTCAGGCCGTATAAAAAATGAACAAAGGACTCGCGCTATCCCTTGCAAGTCCCCTCCAGCACTCCCTGACTATCGGTAACATTACAGAAATAGATAATTTTAGCTCAAACACGAACAATTTCTATTTTTATTAAAATAATGATGACATGAACCATAACACATGGTACATGTAGAATTTTTTTGGTAATTTGGGCGAAAATTTTAAGAAATTTAATATCTATAATTTCAATATTTTTTTTTTAGTACCAAAATAGTTTTAAAAATTTGGGTAAGTTTCCTTGATATATCCCATATTGTTTCAGAAAAATGTGCAATTATCGGCTGTAATCCTGGAAAAGTCCCGCAGAGAAAAAAAAAACAATTTGGTAATGAAAACCCTTTTCACTGTAACCAATACCAAACTATTTGGATGATATACAGAGGACTTAAATGTTAGGTAATCAGCATTGAATTTTATTTATAGCCTTTAAGCATCTAAGGCTCAGGCCGGGATACGGAGGGGAAAGGATTCTGGAAGGTGTTGGCCAGGGCCTATATTAAAGGTGCCATCCCAGCATTTTCCTGCTTTGACTAAGGAAAAACCCTGGAAAAAACTTAGCCTGGATGGTCGGCCGCTGGGATCCAACCCATGATCTCCCGAATGCTACGCCAACGCTCTATCACTGAGCTACGGTGACTCGGTAGGTAATCAGCAATGAAAAAAAAATTGTTAAAAAAGAAAGAGTCACGATTACCTAAAATTAGTTAGAGGCATGTGAATCCTGCGAAAAGATTGTCCACTGTCCTGGCCGAGATTTGAACCCGGTACGTGCAATTCGTAGTGAGACACGCTACCGCCTGATTCACGGCAACTAGTATACCTTTTGGGTAGTACATTTAATTATAACTTAATTTTATTAATTTTTGCCCATTCTGAACTTCATTAACAATTGGTATGCTTGTAAATGATTTTATCAATCTGTTATTATTATTATTACCGCAAACTATGACGATATATCAGTTTATTTACTTTCTTGTTCACTTGTTTACTGAGCAAGCAGTGTAGCCAGAACCATTCTTTATAGTCAATATTTGGTAGGGGAAACCAAATCATTTGGACACTGTTACCTCTGCTGGCTTTGTTCCAGGAACCTATACCAGTTCGTGGATAACAAAGATATTACTATATTCATTCTCCCATACATTTGGTTAAAATTACTTACAAGGAAACTCTCCGGTGGGACACGAAAATCAGCATGAAACTCCCGCAGTGCATTGATGATGTGTTCAAATGAAAACTCCTGTAGTACTACGCATCGGAAGTTAGCGGAACACGACAGATTTCAAAGTTTTATTCTGAAAGCCTTAAGCGTGGACAACACTTGATACGTATGTGTTGAAGTTATGCATATTCCATTCGTTTTTACTTAAAAGGTTGCGTTCAATGTTAGATTAAAGTTATGGATGAAGTTGTCGTGTTAATTAATTGCTTTGATTTGCCAAATGCGAATATTATGTAAATACAGGGAAACCCAAAGGAAACTTCTCATCCCGTTAATTTCGTAACCAATTGATTTCCAGGAAGAATCCCGACACACGACCCTTTTAATTTCAGGAGAATGTGCCATCGTGCTCACGCATTTCATATTGTACCATTTTATTGTGGTCTAGTGGCAAAAAGTGAAAATTTCTTAAATGACAACATGTGTGAAGCCTTATGTCAATGATCTTTAGGTTCTATTTGCAAAAGCATGTGATCATGTTCTAGTTTATTTGAAAGCTTTCCGAGAAATTGCGTTTTCAACGCTCAAATATTACAAAGTGAAACTTGGTAGGTAAGGTAATATTTGACACTATTTAACGTTATGAGCGCTCCAGCTGCCATCATTAGTATAAAAGAACTCCTGGAAACATCACTGTGATAAATTTAAACTTTCTATCTCATGTTTGTGATCCAATAGCACCCAACCCCTGTGATGATGGATTGCTAAGAATTAATCAACTTACGATATGCATATATCTTTTTAAAAAACAGATTCAAATGATCTTTTAAAGGCTTGTTTTTTGATTAGGTTTAATTTAGGGACACTGATGGCCGGTTTCACCAACCTTCCTTAAATGTTAAGGAAGCGTTAAGTCCATTGAACGCTTCCTCACAGCACCAGAGGGTTTCACCAACCTCCCTCAAGGTCAACAGTTCCTCAAACTCGTCCTTAACTGAAGGACGTGATTTTGTGTTTAACGCGGCCTTAAATTACGTAGGAATATGGCGGATAACTATGTTGGTTATAATGTATGATTTATATTTTCCTAAATGCGTATCCTTGTACCTTTGGAAATAACGTTGCTTTCTTACCTAGCAATGTAAATATAATGGTCTACAATGTTTATACAAGAAATACTTAAGAAGATTCACTCCTTAGGACAATTTTGCAGGCAACACATTGGTGTGCAATGTATAATGTGTAAATAACACAGTAGATTATAGTTTCCTCATGTGTCTTCAACAAAAGAAAGGAAAAGGCAATCTGAACTCTGATATATAAGGCTGATGTCGGGAATGTCTGATTTCGTCGCTTTACTATTCCTTCGAGTATCTATCCTGAGCGGTTCCGACAATTCCTTTTAAATATTGTTGGTAGAACACTTTCCAGTAATGCACTTGTATATATACAATTTACAAAACTCTTTCAGAAAGGGGTGGGCAATGCATTTGTTTCTTTTGAATTCTCAGGTTGTAGTGACTATTACTAGTTATATAACCATAACCTTTTACATGAACACGATTTACATCTTAGTCAAAGTTACTCATAACATTCGGAGCATAGTCGTCGGGAATAGTTGAGGGAAAGCACTCCATAAATAGACGTTTTCGTAGAAAGCTCCCTTGTACACTATTTGTAAGGTGATTCCATTGTGGATGTAATCAGCTATACATTCTCACATTGTCTTGCACAAAAGAACTGCAAACATAATGCGCGCGTGTATACATAGAGCATTGAGATGCTTTACTATTCCGTTGAATGCATCTCCTTAACTAGAGACAAAAATGTAATTCATGTCTATTTTTAAATAGATCACAAGCTGAATCTGGCAAAACGAGTCTGTATTTATCGGAATAAAGAGAACATTGCAATTAACTGTAATTCTTTTTATAAGTTACTTCTGTCATATGGCATTGAACTACTCATTTCTAATGTAGTTATTTGCATTATTTCGGTTCCGTACAATGCCGAAGAATATGATGTAAAATCAAAGAGTGATGTGAGTGCACCAGCACACATGAAAAAGTGTCCTTGCATTCATGCCCTTCCCACTTGATTTTGTATCACTCTCTGCATTGGATGCATCCAAAATAATTACATTGGAAGTACATTCACTCGCCATATAACAGAAGTAGCTAATATAAAGAATAATTTAATTAGCTACGTAAGTAGGTAAGCTACGAAGGGAAAGAATTAAAGCAATCCGTATCAACATACTCGAGGAATGCTTATAGTCTCATCTGTTTCTATTTGCAACGTGTCGAAAATATATAAGGTGATCGTACCAATGGTTGCCCAAATTAAGGAAAATTTCAAGTGTAAACAAAAACTAACGTTTATGTAACAATATAAAACCGTAATGTAGGGCACAGTTCAATATAATCGTTTAAAAACACGTCACAGTAACGTATTATCAACGAAATCACTTTTCGTTGGAATATGGATTGAAATTTAACGTCTTTTCAACATGCAAAAGAGGACACAAAAATAGTTAATGGCATTCAATTAGCCTTTAATTACAAATTTTATTCCATTAAATTAGAAAGAATCCCATGAAACGAAATCCGTACTATAGTTGAAAATAACAGTTGAATCCACGTTGAACCAACTTCTTATCAACAATATCAAGTCTTTGTTGAGATATCATTTAAAATTAAACGTACTTTCTTCCAACCAATAACAGCTAATCAATTAAATAAACCACAAATTAACGTTTAAAACACGTTTGTGTGCTACTTGGGCTTTCACAAATGGGACTTGATCAAGCCAAGAAGGTTTAAACAAAATTGAATTAAGCAATGTAGTTTACAAGAATCAAAACTGAAATATCCTTGACACGACAAGAAAGAAAAAAGCCTAATATACTTCCTTAGAAAATAAAAATGTTGCCCTGAGTGGGAATCGAACCGAGATCCATTGGCTCAATAATCCAATGCTGTTGTCACTAGACCACGGAATCACCAGACTCTGCCTCGCTTTCCAAGCGTTATTTGTATTTAGTTCATCACATCGGAAGAGACGCCTGTCGGAAAAGGGATGAAGTTGTGAAGATTAACCTACGGCGGAACAATCCTGGTATGTGACGGGACTTCATCGCACTAAAACAACGAAATAACATTGAAATGAATTTCAAGTTTGACAAGCTTCCTTGCATAACTGCTTGTTTCAAGAAGCTTAAATTAGGCAAGTTGTAACAACCAAACAGCTTATGTGGTTCCAACAAGCTTGTTTATTAAGTTCAACACAGTATCAAGGTTGATCAGTTCAAAGCAAATGACATATAACCTTGTTGCAAGCTGGCATGCTATCTGGGAGGTATACTTTTAAAGCTACTCTACACGTTGAAACTCATACGCAGAATGGACACTGTTTATATATTGCTGTTCAGAGAAACAGAAGAAGTAATCTATGATCAGCTAACATATTGCGATTTTCAACTAATAAAGGTAAAAACGGAGTAGTCGTAGTTGGCGTTACATTTGTGAGGTTCTGGTTTCGATATCCGCGGCCGACCATCGTGACTGGACTTATTCCACGTTTTTTATGGGATGGTACCCTCATACTAAGCCCTGAATAATTCCTTTCAACATTTTCCCCCTAGCCTATTCCGGCCTGTTCAAAATAAAGCTTAAAGATGGATTTCTCTAGTATCAGTTTCAGTACGATTTATAATCAATGTAGGGTAGACCGGGGCTATTAAGAGAAAAGTCAAAATTTCCAAAACCCGACGTACTTTAGAGTTGAAATAATTGTGCCATAATCTACGTGCATTATTATAGTACAACATATTAAAGAATAAAGAACCTGTTAAGTCATGGAAATTCTGAAAACGAAGTTAAAATAAAAATGGCAGAATTCGAGACTAGTAATGATCACGGGGCTATTTGGGTCTTTCGCTGTATCAACATTGTTTACATTAATCACCTTAGCGTCCATGTATATTTTAAATTATCCCCTTTTCTATATAATTTGTGAAAAACACAACATTAATAAACATTTCCCCTCAACTCTTCATTGACGTAAACACTTTCTGATAAGGAAACATGACAAGCCGGTGGTAGATTGTTGACGAATTCTTTTCTCATACGCTGACCTTTAAAAATAACAAATGGTGGGATGTGTTGTCCAACTGCGTTGCAAGAGACTATCACAATAACATTCTCGCCTCTTTCGACGCTAGTGAGAGCAACCACTTCTTTCCCCCTTCTTGGCAGTGACCTTGTTTGGGTTGTTGTTAAGAGAAAACCCTGTTTCATCCTCGTTGTATATGCGCTGTGGTTTTGTGTTGACACTAATCGTCGAAGTAACAGATTTCAACAGTTAAAAAATCACTCACAACTTCCTTATTAATTTCATCAGCACGAGCTCTTGAAAGTCCCTCAGACTTTCGTAATGATAAGTTCGGATGTCTTTTCATGAAACTTGAAAAACAATCTTCACCAGCTAATCCTTTATGTTTCCAAGGATGCGGAATTTGATTTATTATTACATATCGATGCACAGCTTTACGAATCGTTTCAGGGGTGCAGCCTAGTCTTTTCCCCGCGAGAGTCAAAATTCGCAACAGGAACTCTTCCTCCTGTTCTTCCGTCAGTACTGTGGAGTGTCCTATGGCTTTCGGTTTTGCACTTTGAACTATTTCATCATTATCACCCAAGGTTAGTCTCAGCCTTTCGACCTGCACTTTCCTTCGCAAAGTTTCAAGTTTACATTGCAGAGCTGTGAAGCTCCACGTAAACTCAAATCACCTTTTGTTACACTTTGGATGGCCTTCTCCATGTCTTCATTACTTCACTTGTTGTATTTATGTTTTGATTTGTATGTCCGTACCATCTAAAAAGAAAATGAAGTGTTTTACATACATGCATCATATAGTCTAAACTATAAATACAAAATTAAAATCCATAAATTAAATTAATTCACATAAGTTTACACTTGACTCAAATAGCCCCATTTCGCACATGATTACGTAGGAACGTACTACTTTCACACTAGACGGAGGAGAGCACAAAAAATGGCGTTTATAACATTCGGACGTTCTGTTTTACGCGTACGGTAATAATTTTATAAATATATGCATTTACACAGGCTCAGCACCTTATATCATACAGACACTATTTTATATCAGAGCAAAATATGAAGTATTGCAACTCACCTTGCTCAGAATAGTCGCAAATTCACAGCAACTGATAAGAAAGCAGCAGATCAAAGACACACACAACATTCCCTTTGCCAACGAACTCACAACTGAAGGCAGGTTCAGCGTACTGGTGCGCATATTAAATGCGCAGTGGCATTTTTTCTTAAGTTTGACCGAAATAGTCCCTTGACTCAAATAGCCCCGGTCTACCCTACATTGTATTCGTATTCGCAAGTTTTTCCGTAATTGGTGATCATAATAATTAGGAATAAATACTTATTGTCAAAGACATTTCATCATTGCAGACAAATCGTAATGTCTTGTTAAATGTGGAAAACTTCGAAATCAAATCCTACTCCATAAAATACTTCTATTGAACGACAATGTATACAAACTAGTTTGCTTACTTACGCTAGCCCAAACGAATCCACAGACTAGTAAATTCATAAGAATATACTCTTCCTGTCGGTGAATATATTAAGGCCGGCTTTTCATACAAGCGCTCGCTACGTGCTTTGCTTGCGATTGGGCTGAATAGCTAATTAAAACACGTGTTGTATGTGTAACACGTATTTCAATTGGCTATTCACCCAAATCGCAAGCAACGTAAGCTTTCATGAAAATCAGCTCTAACTGTGCAACTCAAGTAATGCCGAATGTTAAACTTGCTTTTAAGGCTTTATGCTCAGACAAATACGTACAAATATTTATGTGTAAGTTTTGCAATAGGAGTATTATTAGATATGTTATCAAAACATAGAATTCTGACTTTAAAGGGAATTTGGTTCAGCAACAATTTCAAAATAAAAAAATTGAACCCTTGGTCTGCAAGATGATTTTCCCAAAGTCAAACGCCCGGTTGCAAAGACATAGACCTAGGCTAGACCATGGTTTACGATAAGTTGGTGCATTCGGAAATTGATATTTAAGCTTAGGCTTAACTTAGATTAAGACTAGACTCCGTCTTTGCAATCGGACTAAAGTGTTTATTCGTAACATATTTGCTATACGGGACTGTTTTATTTCTGTTCAAGAAAATCGGGACAGGCTCTGAGGGTACCAGTAGAAGGCCACGAGAAAAACATTTAAGCTTTTAAATTAAACTCTTGGGACATCTTGAACTTCTGAATTTAGAAATGGCTCCTCATTTAGCAAAAATAAATTGTATTTATTAATTATAATAACCAAGACTCTTTAGACACGTTTTAAAAATTCTCCTCCATTCTACACCAATAAGAAAGGTGGTTCGGAGAGTTCGGACAGTAAAAAATAAAATGTTTCTTGATAACTCGATATACGGGCGCCATCTTGTGGCTCCGAACTAAAAATCATTCCAAGGAGGAGGGATCAATGTCCATAGAATTGGTGCACTGTTGGCGCGTCTCAAGATCGAAAGCAATAAAGAAAAGTTCAAATTGTATTTGAATATCTCATAGAAATAACAAGAGTAGTTTTATGACTATGTACGGTTAAAATACCAAATAAAAATATTATTTATGCGTCAACACTGAACGGTAAAAATTGGAACAATTTGCGTCTCGACCAACATTGAATCGGGCCGCGGGACAACGGGCCGAAAATGGGGACGATCCCAACAGAATGGGACGAGCGCATATTAAATGAATGTCACAGTGGCTCAGAGGTAAAGCGCTCACCTGTGGTGCTTGAGGTCCTAAGTTCGATCCCAGCTCATGCCATATGCAATTTCTGGAGGTCAAACACCGTGTGGTGGTATTAACAAAATGCGAATCGGAACAGACCAGATACGAGTTCTAGATAGGATGTTCCAAAATATACCCAAAATGTTTCTGTGTTCAATATTCAGAAAAATTTCTGGACTATTCTCTCAAGTGTTGCGCACTGATTGGTTGTTCAACATAAATGTGTGTCACTTGTACTTTACGATCGTCTCTCCGGTACAAAGCACCCGACAACTTGCGGTACTAAATACCAGCGGAACGATTGAATCAGGAAATTGAGTAAATAGCTCTAGTGGTTAGTATCGTTTTCTAAATGTTTTCATTGCGTATAAAGAAAACAATAATCTAACTCGTCTTTTCTAATCTGTGTTCGTGAATTTTATGAAATGTACGGTTTTTCTTTTATTGTACCTATGGCGTAACGCTAAATTAAGATTACAACAAGGTAAAAATAAGGTAAGTACCATTAAATAACTCCAGTAACTCATGTATATCGATGAACGGAATGAATACGCTTCGTACAGGTAAGCTTTTAAAGAAAATTCTTAATAGGGCTCCTCGCTCCAACCCCCCCCCCCCGCCCCCATTTTTAACATTTTTCAAAGTATTAAAAAATCTAAGAGTACTATCAAAAATCTAAGTTCATAGCGCACTAGAACTTACAAATTACTATGAAATACAATGGACAGCGATCTCGAAATCTTGCCGATTGATGAGTGCTGAGACTTCAATTAAGTAATGACGTCATAATCTTTAAAAACGTATCACTTATCAATCGACAAGGTTTCCAGATCGCTGTCCATTGTATTTCATAGTATTTTGTAAGTTCTAGTGCGCTATGAACTTAGATTTTTATAGTACTCTTAGCTTTGGAAATATTTTGAAAAATGTAAAGAAAAAGGGGGGGCTGGAGCGAGGAGTCGTCTTAAGAATAAACTTCCTTCAGATGAGTCGAATTAAACACATTCACTCAACTGAATCCGTGCAGGAATTCTTAGTTTGATTCTTTATTTGAAGAATGATCGAATACACGTTGACAAATATTATAATTTCAAAGGTACAGAAACGCTGCTCACAATGTTTAAATGAAGCCTTGTTCATCCGCCAATGGGTGCATTGGTATACACACGAACAGTTTCCCTACGTCGTATTTATATGAATTCTCATGTGATCATTTATAACAGACTATATATTGTGACTCTATGATATTCCACTCCTATCCACTATTAAATAACACTAATTATATGGAAGTATATTCATTCACGACGTGTTATCGGCAACGACTGAATGAATTCTCATGCGAAAGTTTCACACTTATAGTTTGTAATTAGTCAGTTAAATGGGAATAATCCACTTCACACGATAATTGTATTCCTACTTAACATGCAAATTAATTTATTGGACCACATAGTATGAAAATAGAATAAAGTGTCACTTAACTACGAGACATAGAGCATAGAGTTTATTTAGGAATTACATAACGTTTTCACAAAAACTTTTTGTAGATGTATGCATTTCTGGAGAGTCAAGCGGGGGAATCGCTAATCTTTTGAAGGACTTGTATCGGAATAACTGCCTATTATTTGTGCCTTTACTTCAACTCATCATCTTGGCGAGAAACAATTTACCATGAGAGTCTGTTTATGTTCATCTGTCCAGATTGACAACGACTAACTACGTCACAAACTCTTCCATCTATTTAACCTCTTCATCAACCAATCAATTTCAACGCTTTGATTCTGGAACGTGCAGCTACCACATTGACCAGGACGATTCTCGATCCTCTGTTCTGTTCTGTAGATCGGAAACAAAGCGCAAATACATGTGCACGAACAGCTGAATACTTAGTTTATTTTAACTGATGTTCCACCTTCTCCCATTGCGAGAGACCGTTACTAGTGTCTTGGTAAATTCGAGATGCAGCCCCTCGGGATTTGGAGGGACATCCCGCCTTTTGGAAGTAGCGAGAGAATAACTTTCTCTTGGTAGATACGAGAGTGCAATCATCTCTTGGTGTATGTGAGAGGTCTCTTTGGTTCTTTTCGGTGATTCGAGAGAGCGACTGCCTCTTCCCGAGAGACTGCCTCCAAATCTCGAGGGCCTATAGGCGGGGACACAACCGAAAACTACTGGCACACCAGTGTGATACGGTATTCAATAGATTTAGGATCCATCTACCCACTATCGCTTTAAATACCGGTATTTACTTGAAGAAACGGCTAATAGATGGCTGTCGAAAAGGGAGGGGAGTAGCCAGTGCTTTCCAATGGCGAGACAGCCTATGCATGTGAGTTCTAATGGAAGACTTACGTTTTGCCTATTAAATCCAAATCCCGGAACGAATTTTCACAAGGGACAAGCGCTCAAATTAAGATCTTTGGTCTTTCTGTCAGAGCGCAGTTAGAGTGTGTGTTCAAGACGGGAACTATAAATTCGGCCAAGCATATTATCACTGAGGGAACATTACTTTCCGATCAACCCTCCAAAAATTTGTTTAAACTTTCCTTTCTTACAGCCTTCTCCTCCAGATGCCTGTAGAAGCAATGTTTTGGGGGCTGATATTTTTGGTATTGTTCACGCAATGTCCAGCTGACTCATCAAACTCGTCCTCATTGGAGATCCACGATCTATCGCGTGAAGACGATGAAGATCTCTATCGACAGGTAGAAAGTAATTTCTTTGGATTTAACGATGAAAAAGCTATGAAAGCTTTGAAAATAGGTGAGTAGACTCTCGTCATAAGTTTGTATCTAGTTAAAGTGACACTTACAGCTTTCATTTTTTTCTTCTTTTTTTTTTACAATATTGTAACTTCTTTTACGGGGTTTACGCCATCAAATATTTCTTAATGTTTTACACCGACTTATAAGCCTGTTTCCAGAGATATTAGGCATGCCAGACTTCCTTGTTTCAACAGGACAGTTCCGGGTTTCGAGGAGGTTTTCCAGCGTTCCGGCAGGTTTCGTGTTTTCCAATACTTTTCGTCTAACCGTGACAAAACGATAAGCCTGCCGGAACGCCGGGACATCTCCTCAAAACTTGGAACTATCAGACTGGGACGTCTGGTAAGTTTAATATACAATATTTAAAACTTTTCAATTATTGTTTTATTTTACTGGATTTAATTTTAAATAATAATTTTTGTTGAAGTTTTGATCATGCTTTGTTGTTTCACGAATTTATTTATTATTCTGTAAAAAAATAACGAACTGGGACCGAATATGGCATATGAACCAACATTCCCTATTGACTGTATTCGTCATAATACATTTTGAATCCGACAGATGGCGGTAGTTGTGTGTGTAGAAGATAATGTTTTAAACAGAAGCCAGTAGATGGAATCACCAGTATTGTGGATAACGTTCAGTAGAGTGTAACGTAAGTTGTTCGTATTAGGCTGTTATAAAATTGGGCTAGTGAGTATTACGACGTAATAATAGTACAATTCTTCTAAAACTTTGTAACCTTTTAATTCTGTATGAACTATTCTAGTAGCTTTTGACTTTGGTCCGTCAGGATTCATGCTCGCCACACGGCTGCCTGGTTGGCTACATTTCTTCTAATTTCATTGGTTAATTAAAGATTTCATGTCGTTTAACTTTTGATGTTGATTTTGGAAAAAAAAGTATTTCTTGTGTCAAGAGTAATCAATATGTCCTATGGTTTGACCAAACAGGATTCGATGCTTTTATCTGTCCGAAATGTAAGTTTATTTATTGCAATTACGTATTCAGAGACAGTTTAAATCTTGTGTATGAATCCTTTTTCGTTCAAATCAGCATTGGCATAAAGTCTGACATAAAACTTGACATTACGTTTAAGTCTATCGAGTTTCTTATTGTAATTTATTTGTTTTTCATTCAAATTAAACATTTTGTAGAATTTCTTTTATTTGTGTTTTCTTCATATATACTATAACATACCAATTAGCATTGTAAGATGTAATTCTTATCTGTTTTCTCAAACACAAAATATATACTTAAATAAAGTACCCGTAAACGTACCAATTGTATAAATAACTTCCTACGCCATTACAAACCAAAACATTTGTCGATATTTATAGAGTTACTTTATGAAACTTCTCTTTTGAAGGACATCTTTTGACCATGTCCATCTGAACTCAATATCACTCGCTACAAACACTTAGAAACAATTTCAAAGCTTTGGTAGACTATATTGGGTTTCTAAACTATATAATTATATGTTTTTGAAACACTGTTCGTAGAAAATAAATGGGTGTCTCACGTATACCTACTGAAATGTTTCCCCCACTACTGATAGCTCAACATTTTCTTTATTACAATTTTAATTCATACTTCACGAATCTAGTTTTCATTTCTTGGTGTACTTAGAACATGTATACCCAGAAATATTACAGGTCTGAAATCTAGTACCTGGCTCATTTTACTATACCTGGAACTAAATATTAGGTACCTTTCTTAGGTACACTTCAGCTAATAGTCTAAAGAGAAATCTCACAATCTTAGGGTTTTATTTTTGTACAAACGAAGTTTTCAAACTTGTTGCAAGTCTCTATGCTATTGAAAAGTTATGTTTAATTGTCGTTTCTCCAAAGTCAGAGCTGAAAATTTCAACAATGTGTAGCATATTCTAATTTCTTAATGTTACTTTCCCCCCAAAAAGAATATATACTCTTGAATTTCGCGTCATAGGAAACAGCAGGCATTTCGTTTAACTGTCTTGTCCTGTAAAATTTCAATACGATAATATACAATGAGGCCTGCGGTATGGCTAATGAGTAATGGCCATGGATGTATATGTTGTGCACTTGAGATTATTCAGGAAAATCGGAGATGACAGTTGGTGATGAGCTATAGATTGAATTTTAATAGTATCTTCGCGGAACAACCTTACGAAACTGCTCCTCTTATTCTCAACACCGTAGTCTTTTTTCAACTATTTTCGTGAAAGATTTTTACCTCGCTTATTGGAATAACAAAATGTTATTCAGTTACACTTTCCCCTCTTTTTTTTATTACAAGGCATAAAATAATTGGTAAAAAAGATTGATAAAAATTTGCGCATCAAGATTCGAACCTGCGATCACTCGCTTGTGAGTCGACCATTCTACTACGTAATCCAGCCTCCAGATGATAGCTAACAACATATTCATGTTATAAAAGATGTGTCAAACATGTAGGGAAATTTTGACCGATGTTTATTCGCAACTGGACACATAGTGCACCCTAGTATTTTTGTATATTATTACATGAAGTGTACACTACAATTACACGAAATCTGCTCCAAACCTAAAAATTCCAGACCGCGCTCTCTCTTTTGTTATTCTTTATTTAGATTACTAAGATTGTTACGGTGGTAAAAATCATAGTTGAAATAACTTACGTTTAGACTACGGAACTTAACATGGTTATTGTGCTAGTACTACCATTGGCTGTAAAGACAAAGGTAGAGGTTTCCGTAAAGAATCTGCTTTTTAAACGGGTTAGGTATAAATTACAAAATACTGAACACAAATGAATTGATTGTAGCGTAACATTTTGTAGATTAGTTCTGCCATTATTCTTTTACACTTCAAAAGTGATACGCACCACTAGGATGCTATATATTTCGATAAAGAATGAGATAAACTCACCAAGTGAGATGCGCTTAACGGCCATCTTGCGTTTAGGTAACTAACCTAAGAAGATAACCGTCGTAAGTTGATGATGGTTTTTAAAACCCGCGTTAACTGTAACTGCTGTTTTCACTACTAAAAATATATTGGTTAACATTAACCATTGTAAGATGTTAGTAATGTAAACAAGGCATTAGATAAAAAATATATTACTTTTATTTGTCTAGATTGTTTGCAATTTCAAAGTCCTTGTATTAATACGCGTAAATATTCGGCGTAACATAAGCACAAATGCAATATACGAGGCGTGTCCGGAAAGTAAGTGCCCTTTTCAAACAAAATACAAAAACAGTTTGTTTCAAGCCAAATTTATTTTTACATGAAAGACTATTTTTCGACATAGTTGCCACCAATGTTCAAACACTTGTCATAACGGGTGACCAGTTCGTTGGAACGCCACGGCAGCGCTAGTCGCGGCGCTCCGCGCATGCGCGCTATTTGCGCTGGTTCAGTGCATCTCCACTGACGCCAGTACGGTTGAGTTGTCGCGAGAGTACTGTGTCCTGTGCTCGTTTACCATGTTTAAACGAATTGCTGACCCCACCGACTGTGAGATTCGTTCTGTTATCAAGTTTTTGAAAGCAAGGAACGTTAAGCCGACCGAAATTCATCGTCAAATTGTAGACTTACGGTGAAAATGCAATGAGTTATGGAATGGTGCGAAAGTGGGTTACGCAGTTCAATGAATGGCGGAGAAATTTCCACGATGAACCACGAAGTGGGCGGCCTTCTGTTGTGAATGATGAGTTGGTGGGACAAGTGGATGCGAAAATGCGAGAGAATATACGGTGTTCAATGACAATGTTCTCTGATGAGTTACCTGAAGTTTCGAGAACTGTCTTGCATGAGATTGTTACCGACCGCTGAGGTTATCGCAAACTATGTTCCCGTTGGGTTCCGAAAATGCTCACAGACGTCCACAAAATCAAACGACTTGGCAGTGCTTTGACATTCCTTACCCGTTACAGTACTGAAGGAGAGGACTTTTTAAACCAACTCGTGACTGGTGACGAAACGTGAGTTTGCCATATCACCCCATAATCGAAACAACAATCAATGGAGTGGCGGCACACAGGATCTCCCACAACGCAGAAGTTCAAGACGACAATGCCAGCACAAAAACTCATGTCCACAGTGTTTTGGAACAGGAAAGGGGTTTTGCTGGTTGACTTCTTACCCAGGGGTGAAACCATCAATGTGGCACGATTCTGTGAGACGCTGCGATAACTTCGGCGTGCAATCCAGAACGAGAGGAGAGGAATGCTCAGTTTAGGTGTTGTGTTGCTCCATGACAATGCTCGTCCCCTACTGCTGATGCCACCCAAACGTTAAGTCGACAGTTCGGTTGGGAGCAGTTGGACCACCCGCCGTACAGCTCCGACTTGGCGCCGTCGGACTACCACTTGTTCCTGCACCTGCAGCGCGAGCTCCGCGGTAAGTGCTTTGACAGTGATGACAACGCAAAACACGCTGTGGAGTTATGGTTGTCTTCACTGGCGGGAAGTTTCTTTGCGGAAGGTTTGGACAAGTTGGTCACCCGTTATGACAAGTGTTTGAAGATTGGTGGCAATAATGTCGAAAGGTGTGGTCTTTCATGTAAAAATAAATTTGGCTTGAAACAAACTGTTTTCGTATTTATTCTTTCAAAACGGTACTTACTTTCCGGACACGTATTAAATAATGTTTGTTTTTCAGGTCCTATTACCCCTGAAGGTATGCATGCAATATAAATTTCCTAGCCTTGATAGTTCACTCGCTGGTCACACTAATAAGTGAAATGTGGGTAGAGATGTGTCATATTGTTAAGAACTTCGATGCGAGTTATTCTTGTGGCAAGTTGGCAGATTTCAGGTGCTTTCACTTTAACCAAGAGTTATGGGAGGGTCATTCCCCTGAGGCTTTGCCCATGAGGATATACTCACATATTGAGGAACATGTTTCGGTTTTGTGTATCTTGTATAATTGCACCGCGTATGTTGAAGTTTTCTGACCGCCAGTCACTGATTAAAGTCGCCTGAAGTGTTGGTTTTGCTCATAATGCTAGGTAACCATTTTTACCCAAAATGTATGATTTACTTGTTTTTCTCAGATTACATAGACGTAATCATATCTATTTATTCAAAGTAAAATTAAATTTACTTCCGTATCGTCTTTTATTTAAATGTTTTTCTTGTATTTAGATTTGGGCAGTGACGAGGAGAATGAAGATACTGGAAAAGGTAATAATAAAGAAATTCGGATAACAGACCCCAAGACGATAACAGCTACAGAAGAACTTACTGCTGACAACTATTTGGATACAGACAAAGAGAATGACGGTTCTGTTGCACAAGACGAAAGTGAGACATTGGCGAGGAACGCAACCACAGGAGCATCTAAAGCAGACAGACGAAGAAGACTTAACATGAAGAGAAGAGACAGGAACGGTAACAACAC
Organism: Lepisma saccharinum; assembly: GCA_022664845.1. Lineage (NCBI taxonomy): Eukaryota > Metazoa > Arthropoda > Insecta > Zygentoma > Lepismatidae > Lepisma > Lepisma saccharinum. The sequence continues at coordinate 63,808 of JAGDQP010003363.1, forward strand.
AAATGAAGAAACTCAGACAAAATCTGGAACTAATGAAACCACAGTTGCCGCTGATATATACAAGTTTATAGACGTTGACGATTTATTAGAAGGCGATAATATCGCAAAACTAGAAGAGAAAATTATTAACGACACTCTAAGTAACATCAAAAGCCCTTACATCAACGTAACGGAGCTATGGATTGATATAATGGAAGGTAAAGGTAAAGGAATTTCGAAAACTGAACCCTTTACAAAAGCAACCACAGTATCATCTATTAGAGACAATTCTACTGATACACTAAAAGAAGAAGAAGAGGTAGCATCAGAGAATGAAAATGGGACTGATGTAAAAAAAGAGAACGGTGGTAATAATAAAAATCCAGAAACTCATATAACGTCATCTGCGACGAACGCTACAAAAAACCCTCCTGATGCAGACAGGCGAAGTAGAAATGATGTAATAACAGAAGATAAAGGCAGTAATATCACCAATGAAGAAACTCAAGTATCACCATCTGCAATGAATGGAACCACAGACGCATCTAAAATAGACAGACGAAGGAAACTAGATATAAAGAGAGATAATACCACAGATCAAGAAATTCAGACATCTACCGCTGATTCAAACAAGTCTACTGATATAGATGACTTATTAGAATATGATGAAGGAGATAAAATTCCAAAAATAGCCAAACAAATTGTTAACGACACGC
>JAGDQP010003363.1:64512-94792 GCA_022664845.1 Lepisma saccharinum
AGATATTTCTACTGATGCACATAAAGAAGGAGAGGTAAAGGGCAGTTCTGTTTCAAACCTAGAAGCTCAGGCAACAACATTGGTTACAAGAACAACTCACATTCAACCTAATGTAGACAATGAAAATCAGACTGGTAATATTTCAAATCCAGAAACTCAAACAACGTCATCTGCGACGAACGTTACCATACTCCCGTCTGATGCAGACAGAAGAAGTAGAAATGATGTCATCACAGAAGGTAAAAGCAGTAATATCACCAATGAAGAAACTCAAATAACACCATCAGCAACAAATGGAACCATAGACGCATCTAAGGTAGACAGACGAAGGAAACTAGATATAAAGAAAAATAATACCACAGATCAAGAAAATCAGACATCTACCTCTGATTCAAACAAGTCTACTGATATAGATGACTTATTAGAATATGATGCAGGAGATACAATTCCAAAAATAGCCAAACAAATTGTTAACGACACGCTTAGTAATATCGATAGTCCGTATATCAACGCAACAGAGCTTTGGGTTGATATTGTAAAAGGTGAACCCAGCGAAAGTACGAAAACGAAACCCTTTACAAAAGCAACCACTGTGTCATCTGTTGCAGACATTTCTACTGATGAATATAAAGAAGAACAGGTGAAGGACAACTCTGCCTCAAACCTTGAAGCTCAGGCAACAACATTAGCTACCAGTACAACTGACGTTGAATCAAGCGGAGACAATAAAAAGCAGACTGATGTAAGGGAAGATACAGGTGGTAATACCATAAATCACGAAGCACAGACTACATCAGCTATGACGAACGCTACAAAAAACCCTTCTGATGCAGACAGGCGAAGTAGAAATGATGTAATAACAGAAGATAAAGGCAGTAATATCACCAATGAAGAAACTCAAGTATCACCATCTGCAATGAATGGAACCACAGACGCATCTAAAATAGACAGACGAAGGAAACTAGATATAAAGAGAGATAATACCACAGATCAAGAAAATCAGACATCTACCGCTGATTCAAACAAGTCTACTGATATAGATGACTTATTAGAATATGATGCAGGAGATAAAATTCCAAAAATAGCCAAACAAATTGTTAACGACACGCTTAGTAAAATCGATAGTCCGTATATCAACGCAACAGAGCTTTGGGTTGATATTGTAAAAGGTGATCCCAACGAAAGTACGAAAACAACAGTAGCATCTGTTGCAGATATTTCTACTGATGCACATAAAGAAGGAGAGGTAAAGGGCAGTTATGTTTCAAACCTAGAAGCTCAGGCAACAACATTGGCTACAAAAACAACTCCCGTTGAACCTAATGTAGACAACGAAAATCAGACTGATGTAAAAGAAGAAAATACTGTTAATATTGCAAATCCAGAAACTCAGACAACGTCATCTGGGACGAACGCTACCATACCCCCGTCGGATGTAGACAGAAGAAGTAGACATGATGTAACCACAGAAGATGAAGGTCGTAACAACACAAATCTGGAAACTCAAACAACGCCTGCGACGAATGAAACCATAGACGCATCTAAAATAGACAGGCGAAGAAAGCTAGATGTAAAGAAAGATGATAAGAAAGGTAATACCACAAATCAAGAAACTCAGACAACATCTGCTGCTGATTCAGACGTGTTAATTAAAATAGATGACCTTTTAGAATACGAGGAAGGTGATGATCTCCCAAAACTAGCCAAACAAATTATTAACGACACTCTCAGTAGTATCGATAGTCCGTATATCAACGCAACAGAGCTTTGGATTGATATTGTAAAAGGTGATGGCAAAGAAGTTCCGAAAACAGAACCATTTACAAGAACAACCACGGTAGCATCTGTTGCAGACACTAAAGCAACAACATTGGACATAAATACAACCCTCGTTCAGCATAATACAGATAATAAAAACCGGAGTAATATAAGAGACGATAAGGGCGGTAATATCACAAATGTAGAAACTCAGACAACGTCATCTGCAATGAATGATACCATACCACCATCTGATACAGATAGACGAAGCAGAAATGATGTAACAAAGGAAGACAATCGCGATAATGTAACAAATCTAGAAACTCGGACAACCTCATCTACATCGAACCCTACCATACCTCCATCTGATGCTGACAAACGAAGTAGATATGACGCAATCGAAGGCGGTAATATCACACAATTAGAAACGGAGACAACATTTGTGGTTGAAGTGACTACAGTTTCATCAGTTGAAGACAGTTCTATTGATGAAGATGTTAAAGAAGGCAATAAGGTGACTGATACTCCAAAAGTGGAAAGTGGCACAACACCACCTTCAACGAAAGTAACCAAAGACGCATCTGACGCAGACAGTTCTGGTGAAATAGACGACCTTCCAGCGTATGATGATGATGATGACCTACCACAAATAGCTAAAGATATTATTAAAGAAACCCTTAAGAATATCAGCAGTTATGTGAATGTTACCGATTTATGGGATGATATTATGAATGATTGGACACCAAGTTTAAGAGCTGGAGCAACGAACAGTGAAGTTCCGATTGGACTAGTGTTGTACAAAGTTCTCAAAGACAAAGAACTAACGGAGGAAACTTTGAAGAAATGGTTCTCGGAGGAGTTTCTAAAACAATTGGTACCAGGTATGTAGTTGCTGTGTCACTATTTAGTAATTGTAGATGTTAATATATGAAGAGTACAGGAAAAGAAGGTGGTGTGTGCAGGACAGTTGATTTCTCGTAAAACGAAGTTGAAGCCTAACTCTCCCATTTACTGCCATGCATTTCATATCCTTAAAATCACTATATTTTGGTGATTATTTACGCTTTTAGATTGAAACTTTCTGAGGTGTTAGCTGTCATTCTGCAGTACTTGTTAAGAGTGCAAACTCATTTTTGTTTAAAAATGCACATACCCTCTTCTTTCCCTGTACTCCTTATATGTTATGACGCTTTCTTCTAAAGCCATGTTTTCTTCTTGGAGTTAATCATTTTCGCTTTGTTTTCGTGATATTATAAACAAGTGTTTCGATTGCATATATACAGTTACATCGTAGCTCTTTAAAAAGACATATGCAATGTTATAACAGTCGTTTTGCCGTAGTTTGTTTCAAATTTTATCTGCTACACTTATTTTTAACAGTGAAATAACTATATTTCACAGGGAGCAGGAAATATGCTAAATTAATAAGAGAAAAAAAGTAAAACATATGAGGAGTTATCAAAACGTTCTTGTAATCACCTAGGAAACAACTTTGGAAAACATATATTACGGTGGAATTACTCTTTCTTTACATAATCACCATGCTTGGTGACACATTTCTGCCAGCGGTCTTTCGCCTTGTGTAACCGGTTTTTATGGAACAGTGTACTTTGAGCCTGAAACCGATGTTTACCTTCAGAAATGACGTTATTTCGGATGTCAAAATGGCCTCCTCTGAGTGAGGGTTTCATTCTGTAAATAAGAAGAAGCCACTCGGTGCCAAGTCTAGGAAATTCCATTCCTTTAGAAGCTCCTCCCTTCTCTACATAGCACTTAATGAATTTGTGTAGTTCCTTGACTAGTGCCGTTCCGCCACTTTAATTAATTCGGTTTGAATGTTATTAATTCTTGGTGATTTGCATCTTTTTTTATTGAAATTTCGTCCTCGATCTCGCTAGCTTCGGGATCCATGGTTCTGTGGTGTAGATTTCAAATTCATTTGATTGTTCTCTGGTGTGTGATTAAGAAGCATGACGAAATAACTTTTACACACATCGATAATTGTAGTTGGATCACCTTGAAGATTTCCACGTTCATGTTTCATGATCCCTTGCCTCGACTGTTAACCTTTTCTTAACATGTTTACGCCCTTTATATAGACGTCTTGTGTATGCATCTCTTATTTGTGAGCTAAATTGTTTCTAACTTGTACAGTAATGCATTGGAAAGAATATAGATTACCTACCCCATCAAGTATAATGGAATGCCTATTAATATTTGCTTATATAACTTACATGGGAGTGGTAACTATATTACTTCTAGTTTGACGTGTTGTGACTATGAAGAATACCATCGAATTTGAGATCCTCATCGGCTTCGGTTCAGCTCAATTTCATTAATTACAACTCGTTTTACAGTTCGATCACAGTTTCTAGACAGATTCAAGAGAAGTCTTAGCTCTTATCATTTCCCGGTGCTGAATTCTCCTGTTGGCGATCCTATTATTACACATTGCACAGCCGTACATCAGATGTCTGTACACTTCACGCGTGATACACATTTGTAACTTACTTTTAAAAACAAAATCCAGTCTTCCAAAGAGCTCCACGTGGTTTTACACCTCCTATTTATCTCCTTAACTCTCTTGCCATTCGACGTTTTCTGCTGCCGTATTTTTTTTAAAAATGATTTATAGATTTATTCTAGTTTAGTAACCATTATATGGAAACCAAAGCAAAAATATGTATATCGTACAAATAGCATAAGTTCATCTACTTACTTACTCTCGCACCTTCACCCATTGTTTCTTAGAAGTATCTACAGACTGGAATAACATCGGGCGCGTGCTCGAGTGATACGTCACACGAAGTGTGTAAATACACCTTCCAAATCGATGCTTGTAACCAGCTATTGTAGCTACTAAGACGTCGGCTTATAGAGTACGAGATCCGGGTTCGAAACTCGGGACGGAGGCCTTGTTTTTTTATTCTTTGTTGTTCTTTCAAAAAGACTTTTTATGTTCAAATCTATTATTAATATTTCTAATCAAATGTAAGATTAGGTTAGAAAAATAGGTTCTGTTCTTCTCTCTTACAAAACGCAACGCAACACAGTTTTCTCTTTTACTTCAGCACCACGCTGATAGATGGCTCTGTAACGGGATTAAGATATTCCATGCTGTAGACAGACCTTTGTTTCTTTGGCATGTAAGAACAGAAGATAAAGAGTCAGAAAATTATTCTTTTTTCTGTCTTTCGCCTTAGAAAAACGTTGGTGCAGACAACAAACCTCTTCTTTTTGGTTTCAAAACCCAAGAGGAACCGACGCCTGTTGCAAAATTCACGATGAATGTCCTGGACTTATAAAATCTGGACAAACGGAGCATGGACTAGTTAATGAGTACAACTTGATCAGGTGAGTACGTGATTACAACCAGTGTAAATAATATGATGTTCATAACAGATAATCATTAATTTATATCCATTATTCACCTCCTAAAACTTCCTGCAGTTGCCATCCTGACACCCCACAAATGAAAACTTCTTTTCACAGAAAAATCGACAATATGTAAGTGAGGTACGTACACCATTTCCCTGTTTTAGTCTTATGACCCTGGAAAATAAAACATCCTGACTAAACAACTTATGTCATGTGTAGGGCCCGGATTCCTAGGTTTTGAGGCTGAGCGCCAGGCATGGGAGCAATAGAGAAACGTTTCCACCACCCTCGACGTGATTTGAACTCGAGGGACGGCGACTCCTTCAATAACGTTTGCAGTTATTGACAACGTATTTAGTGGCTCATTTCACAGAAAACAATGGCTGCATTAGTTCAACAATTTTCGGTGTCGCAGGGCGCCTATAACTTTTTTTCCTGTATTAAACCAACACCGCTTGTTGTGTGATTTCGGAGAGTCAACACTGTAATAGTGTTTGTACGACATCATCTGTGTGTTGAATCAGCATTGACAACATATCCATTGTGTTGAATCACCTAAATCAACACCGTTTATTGTGTTGATTTAACACAAAAGTGGTGGTCGCCCTGGTACACTGAAAATGTTGAAGTAACACAACATTGTTTTATGTTATGTAAAATGGGGCATTCTTGATTTGTGCTTCAATGCAAAAGAAGTTTCTCGAAGTTTTTCAAGTGGGATTTTTTCCTCGGTACGGCCAGAGAGGCAACTTATTGATTCACACGTTGCCAAAAATGTTAACAAGAAAACTATCAATGTGCTCAAATCGAAACGTATCCTGAAATTACGATGACGGAATGGATATATTTTTAAGAATGCCACGAACCAAAAAATAGGTATTGTTTTCAACGGGGAGATCCCAAGATCGAGATGGCAGTATTGCGCATGGAAGCAGTGCAAGTATTGGACAATCCTTGAACGCTATTGGACATCCCTTGAACGATGAGTCTAGTGGTGGAGTGCTACTAGAGTGGGAGACACGACAACTCTATTATTTGATTCCTTGACTCCACATTGCGTATCCGACACAGCAGCACTCCACCACTAGACTCCTCGTTCAAAATGTGTCCAATAGCGTTCGAGGGATGTCCAATACTTCCTCTGCTTCCCTGTGGAGTACTGAATTATTGACCTTGGGATCTTGTAGTTGAAAAGAGCAGATAATTATTTTGGTTCTCACAAGATATTCATTGCGTGAGAAATTTCAGAGCGAATTTTGACATGAGCTCCTTGATAGATCTCTTTAATGGTAAACTGTAGTACATATTGGGAAAGAATGTCCTTCCATATAAAACATATTCATTGAACATGTTGCCATGGAATTATTTCACAAACAACCGGCAACCACGTTTACACTATTCCATAAATTATATTGAACAAACTGATTGATATGAGTAGCATATTTCATTCCTAATAGGATTCAAAAACGTTCGGGTAGAAACCGATCAACCCTTCGCAGTGAAAAACATAACTTCGAAATTTCATTTTTCTAAAAAGTAAGTATGCAGGTGGAAATAAAAAGCTTAAATTTTAAGATTAGTGTAGTTGTTAGGTTTATGTTTGCTCTAAGCTTCGCTTTACATTCTCAATGTAAGACCTTACCCAGTGTTAACAGTGTTGATCACCCCCGCCATCTTGAGATGACCTTTCTATTGATTTACATGGAAATTGTTTTACTCATTTTATATCTCTGAAGTAGAATATTCAAGTTTCGCTTTCACGAAATTCGGCTTGGTGGTTATTTTGACTCTTGTAGAATTTTGGTTTGTGAAGTTTCTTCAAATATATGAGTATAATGCATTATAAATAGTTTATTATATAAATCACAACATGTCAACGGCAAATTATACTGTTCATTTGTAAAGTATTGCATTTCTATAAAACATGATGAGTCAAAATAAGTGTGACGAAAAACTTGGCGAAAATAGAAGTTAGAAAATACGATCCTGAGAGCCATAAGGCGAGCAAAACAATTCTCACGTAAATGAATGAAATGGTCATACCAAGATGGAGGGGGTAATCTACATCGTTAACTTAATGAGCTATAATTTATAATCTGTTCTTTATAACAGAATGAGTTGTGACTGTGAAGACAAGTTCTATCAATGTCTGAAGAGAGATAACAGCATACTTTCCAGAAATGTTGGAAGACTTTACTTCAATATAGTTGCAGAAACATGCTTCAAGAAAGATTATCCAATTGTCAAATGTGACGTCTGGACAAGGTAAGCAGATATTTAACATTTCAAATCAATTATTTGTATGAAAGTTTGTGCCATTGCCAAATTGTTAATCTCAAGTACGAATGAACACAATTAAAAGAACATATATTTTACAAACCTACTGATTAACACCTGGAAATACCTACCATTTAAAATTCCCTACGGTAAGGACTTGGAGCTGCTCCATTGTAATCACTTCGTGGTATTTGTGCTCTCACTGTGTGTATGCTTGATGCAACCTAACCAAATAAAATGTAACCTAATCTAACCTTAGCTATCGCAGTATATCGAATCTGAAGCCAAAAGATATAAAACAAAAATCTGAAATTATATAAGAAAGTTACAGAGTACAAGTGTTATGAAGTGATCACAATCGAGCATACCCAACGGGTTATTCTATTTTATTATCTTTGACAAAAATGTCTCTAATGGTCCCACAACAGATTGACCTAATATGCGAAGAGCTGTCAAAAAGTTTGCGAACAGTTTTTATAACAGTATTACTTACATATTTGGCTTCACCTTCAAAGTATGATCCTTGCGCGCGTGCGCACGCACTTACTCCACCGACTCGGCCATTGTTGGAAGCAGTAGCGGTACTCATTGTTTGCAATGCTTAGAAGGAGCTGTGTCGCATTTTCCTGGATCTCTCCTATCGTGGAAAGATGTATTCCTTTGAGCTTCAGTTTCAATTTGGGGAATAATCAAAAGTTACAGGGAACTTGGACAGGAGAATACGGTGCCTGAGGGACGATAGAAATGTTTTTCTTGTCGAGAAATTCCTGCACAACTGCACTCGGCGCCGTGTGAACTGATACTGAAGCACCAGCAGACACATTACGTCATCGTGCCGTAGAAGGCAACGACACAGCGGAACAAGTTCAAACTAACACAGACATATACAGATAGAGTTACCAACTAGAAATTGTCAAATGCCGCACAAAACTCCGAAAAAAGCCCCTTTTTTAAAAAAAAATTCTAGATACAATGAATTTGCAGCATTCAACATTTTTTCTAGGCGCAATCACGTTCGTTGTGTACCTTTTTATCTAGTGGTGAAAGTTTTTTGGAGGTTTAAGACAAAAATGTTACTTGCTGATGTGCTAGTTCTTACCAATTTTCTATACTTTTCGCAATTTCACGAACTGAGACAAAAATAATCGAGTGCGATATATCGACAATACCACCAACCACGCACCCTAATAAATGTGACAAATTAGCGCTGGTGACCATAAAGATTGCCGTAAATAACACAAATAACGCAGTTTAGATGTAGTAATGTGTTGCTCATTTTATTTTTAAAATTCCGGACTTTTTCAAGGAAAAGACAAATGCCGGCCTGACATTTCTGAAAAGGTTAAAAAGCCGGACATGTCCCGCGAAAAACGGACGGTTGGTAACCTTATGCACAGACAGTCTACCGTTCATACACGTTCAGTACTACATCACTTGCGCTTTTCGTTCCTTGTTGATAGATGGCGTTGGCGAACTTTTTGACTGCACGTTGTATGAATTACGTAATGAGGAATAAGCCATTTTTTTTCAATAAACCACTGAGTCCACCAAACAATTTTTCATGTATCTTGAAAGCACACCAGGTAGTACAGTTTACCTTCTAGAAGACTTTAACATACCCGAAGTAGAGGGTACAAACTTAAACATTACAAGGTGTGCGAATTAAATGGGGGGATGCCCAGGATTTCTCCCCTGGCAAATAAGTTTCCCACCCTCACAAATTTATTTTTCGTCTCTGCCAGGGATGAATCCCCCCCATAAGGAACTAGCTTAAGTTGACTGGGGATGCTGAGAAAATTTTGATATGTTAATGAAGAAGCTCTTACTAGTTTCTATGAAATACTTAATGATACTCTGAACAAATATGTTCGAGTAAAGAAAATGGCCACTAATTCTTATCCATGCTGGTTTACCAGAGAAATAATTAGCAACATTAAAAAGTGAATTTTATCATTATAAGAAATGGAAAAGAACAATTGGAACGCTCATTATCATTATAGAGAATTTGTCAAATTAAGAAAACAAGTAAAAAATGATAGATCGTTAACTTACCGGGAGTTCTTACCGATACTGAAAATAAATGGCCCAAGTCACTTTTGGGAATTTATGAAGAAAAAATACGACATCTTCCACCTTCAAATATGACATACAATGAACAAATAATCTACCATAATGGTGAGATTGCCAATTGTTTTGCAAGCCACTTCAATCAGTATATATATAAAAAAAACTTCTGCAAAATATTAAATAAAGGATGTAGTCAACAAATGTGGCTCAACAGATTCATTTGAACTGTTGAATGTAACTGTAAAAGAAACAGAAGATGCCAGAAAGAAACTGAAACAAAAAGAAATCTCTCGGACCAGACCACGTACCTCATTATGTCGTGAAAGGCTGTGGAGCAATTCTTAAATCTCCTCTGGAATTTATTTTTAACTTATCAATTAAAACTGCAACACTTCCGGATAAATGGAAGGAACCTGTTGTTTGTCCAATTCCAAAATCTAACTCTAAAAATGAAGTAAGCAACTATAGACCTATCTTAACAATATCTTCCTTCGCTAAAGTGTTTGAAAGTCTCATTTACAATAGTACCTATAATTAATAATGTGCGAAGTGCAATATCGCCATTTCAGCATGGTTTTCTGACTAACAGGTCAACTGAATCAAATCTGGCTGTAATTACTGAGTACCGGTACATAGCAACAGGTTTAGACAAAGGAGCACAAATTGATGTTATCTACACTGACCTGACCAAAGCATTTGACACTGTAGATCATGATATCTTGTTACGTAAGCTCAGCTACCTTAACTTTACAGAACCTTCATTAACTTTCATTGCCTCGTACTTTAAAACATCGTAAAAAGTCTGTTCTTTATAAAGAGTTTATTGCAAAATAATACGAAGCTCGATCAGGTGTTCCCCAAGGATCAAATTTAGGACCTCTTCTATTTCTGATATACATTAATGACTTAACTTTTTTAAAGACATACTATTCTTAAACAATTCGTCCTAAAAAAATTAAAAAATAATTTTGTTTATTCATGACTAAAATGAAAAGATTGGGGCGCTCTCATATACATCTTCAATTACATCTTCAATTAGCGTTCCCCATACTTTTTCTTTTTAGCTATGCATAAAGAAAATTATTTTTTACTTTTTAGTACGAATTGTTTAAGAAAACTATATCTTTTAAAGTGGTTTTTTTTACTTTTTCGAGTTTTTTCAGTATTAGGATACTTTTTCTCAAGCTAATGTTTTGTGACGCAAATCCTAAAGTGTTCTGCAACCAGTCAAACGCCACTTCGTTGCAGGTTGTATTTATTTTAGGATAAAGAAGTCTAAAATAATATAGTAAAATATGCTTTTAAAATAAATACATATATAGAAATAAATTGAAGTAAGAATGGTATATAGTATTGTTACCCGACTTACGTCTCTGTCCAAAATTTCATCATTGTGTGACGTCGGGAAATGAGTTAAATTAACGTTGCAAGATTTTAGGACAGCACGAACCATTGTGAACTAAAGGAAAGTCTGTCAAGAACTGCTATTTGCTGATGACCTAAAATATATTTGGAAATATCCTGTATTGAAGACTATAAAAAAATCAATGTGACTTAATGATTGTTAATAAGTGCTGTGAGAAAATAATCTTGTTACTAATGTTGATAAATGTAAGCCTGTCTCTTTTCCAAAGCTTACAGATAAGTATAACTACACATACCTAATTAACGGTGTTCGATTAAACAGTACCAATTCAGTAAAAGATCTGGGAGTAATCTTTGATTCTCATCTAACATTTAATACGCATATTGTGACCATGAGAAATGAAGCCTACAGAAACTTAGGATTAATTGTCAGATTAGGAAAGGATTTTAATAATCCGCAGGTTCTCAAATTACTGTATTTTAATTATGTCAGGTCTAAATTGGAATACGCATCTGTAATATGGAATCCACAATGCAGTAAATATTCTAGGGCCATTGAGGTAATGCAATCATTTTTTTTTTCGTTAGATTCTTAGTGTACAAACAAACAGGTTTTTATCCAAAATATGATTCATCGTCGCTACTGGCAGTCAACTTTGATCTTCTGACATTGGAGAAAAGGAGAATTATTAATGATATTGTATTTCTTTAATAATGAAGTTGATTTGTACAGACTTAACAGCAGCTATTTGCATAAAAGTTCCCTCACTCGTACACGAAAGAATGAGTTTTTCTTCTGTCACAAGGCCAGAACAAATTCTATGTTAAAGTCTCCTATATGGCGAACGTGTACTGCTTATAATAAGTACCTGGAAACAGATAGCGAGATTGATATCAACAATATGGCAAAAACATGTATACGCTCTAGATTGATTCAATATAATATGTTAATATACTAACTAATACTCTATTTTGTGGTAACTTGATTAATGTTTTGTTCTGTTCTATGCAACAGGGAAATCTTTATTATTATTTGTTAATTCTATGTTATGGAAATTGAAGCGTATGTGCGAACAAACGTCTAAGTGACATTTTGAAATAAAAAAAATCAAGAGTACATTTTTATATATAACAGGAAAAATATGAGGCATAAAATATTCATACTTTGCACAAAAGCGGACTTTAGTCTAACATGTCTTCGTGCAAAATATGAATATTTTATGCCTCATATTTTTCCTGTTATATATAAAAAATGTACTCGTGATTTTTTTTATTTGAAAATGTCACTTTGACATTTGTTCGCGCATACGCTTCAATTGTTTTAATATCTTTGTGTGATTGGGTTTATAATGTTTATTATTATTATTATTATTATTATTATTCTATATCTTTGAAACTATATTCATGATTGTTTTGTTCTATGCGATTGGGTTTGTAAAGTGCAAGGGTGTAAGTTAAGCTGCGTTTGAGAATGTGCATGGTACGTGGAATGATACAAAACATAAAAGTAAGACTGTCCTTGTTTATAGTTACAAATGTAGGACTTGACAAATTATGGATATATTATTGAAGTCAAGTTCAACGAATTATAATTGATCGCTTTAGATCTATGGTGAAGTAAATTAGCGATCTAATATGGTATTTGTGAAGTAGGCTAAGTTGTTTTGGGCTAAACGGATATGTGATGGAAGTTTTCTCCATATGTGTTATGTTGATAGAGATTGTCGCAGAGACGTTTTGAGCATAGGCGTCTTATGTTTTGTTCTTTATTGATAATAAAGTACATTTGAACAAACATATTCTCGTATGAAACTTTGCTACGTGAATGTAATTTTAAGATTCTTTAGAAACAAAGTCACTTTAGCATAAAAATTGTTGTTATGTGTTACAATTTACATTATTTTATTGTGCAACGGAAGACTTTAATTACGCATTAACTGTTGTTTTGCAAACAAGTAAATAAATTCATGAGTTATTTCCTTCTTTTTTCTTTTTGTAACGAAAACATGTGTTTTCTATTTCAGAAGCTCAGACAGATGCGAGAAATACAAAGTGAATGTGAACGAACCCAAGATATACCAGTGGTTCGACAACCATCAGTGGACGTGATATCATCTTTAATTAGATTACTTTTTTTTTTTTTAAAAAAAAAAAGGACTGCATATCTAATAGTGTTGTAACATGTATGTAATTATTCATTTCTAAATTTTAAATACAAGATACAATTGTTGATACAATTTAAATTTAATTTCATAGGAGCTGATTATTTTGTTTATCTTTCTAAATTAACACGTCATATTATAATGTTGCACGGCCACTTCTACACTAAGTTTGTCCCAAATCTAAATGGATAACATTATCAAAGTATCATCGCTCATATTCTAGTGGACAAAACAACTGTTTTGAATTCATAGCAACAAACGTTTATGTTGCCTAGCAACACAACGTCACGGCAACTGATAATTTCAGACTATTGTATTATGTCATTGTACAAAATTCAAGTATTTGTCCTATTCTTCTAGGTTATTCTAGCTGCAAAAGATGGCAAACTATGCTCTCGTTACCAAAGAATGTTTTAAGGTTTGCGGTCAGTTTTAAATATGTAATATTAAACTTCAATAATGTCCACATACTGTAATTATAAATTGTGTTCTTTCTTTGTCTAAAGAAACTATCTTTATATTGTAAAACTAATTTAGTTCAAATATTGTAGTCAGTAAATTCGTATTCAAAGGTAAGTATAAGACATGTAATAAACCTAATAATTAAAAATTTTCAGAAGAGAATTTTCTGTTTTTAGGCATGTCAAAGAATATAGCCCACGCCCACAAAAATGTGTACTGGTGCAGTGAAATAAAAAAAAAATATTATTTATTGAATCAGTGTTTTCTTTCATCACAACTGCTTGAAAACGTCTCCTGTTTGACATTCCCGGGGTAATCCCAAGGTTATCGCTAGATCTTGTGGAGCACAACTGCATCCTCTGTAGGAACGCCAACGTCATTCTGTCTCTTGAAGACATTGAACCCAATTGGTTTATATTATCCGTTTCTGTTAGATCAGAATGTATTATTTATTTCCAGAGTTTTATGAAGCCTTTCTGAGAAAGACTTATTTTTGGCTTAAGCAAATGCCAAGAGCCTATTTGAGCAGGCAATTTAGAATGAGTCGAGCTAGTGAAGACCAGCTGAAGAATAACTAATGTTTCTGTTTGCAAAATACAGAGAGAAAATAATAAAACATACTTTTTGTACATAAAATGGGATAAAGATAATAGTTTCTGCCTGAAACTTCTTTGCAATGAAGATACGTGGGAAGGAGACGTGTTACTGGCGGAAATTAATGAACTTAGGAAACACACAGTGCATGTGACCGAAACGAAACTAACTCTCTCCGCTAATGGAGGAGCTGAAAATTTTATTTATGTTGTGGTCAATGGAAAATTCACATGAAAAAAAAATGCATGATGGAAATATTAGATTTCAATTTGCTTCAACCAGAATACGAGAGGTGCCGTTTACCCGTGTTTCTCAACAAGTAACTGAATTCCTGCTACATCAAAATATGAAGCTAAAAGAAACAGTGCAGAAACTTCAAGAGGAGAAGTCTGGAGCGGAACGGGAAAGAAACCAGTTGAGAGAAGAATTACTGAAATGCGTCGAGTGCAAGGCTCAAATGGAAGAGGAACTCTACTCAAACTTCGTGGCTGTTTTTAGTGCAAAAAAATAAACTTTTTAAGAACATACTTTTCTTAATTCGTGCTAGAAAGTAAAAAATAATTTTGCTTATGTATGACTAAAAAGAAAAGCATGGGCGCTCTCTCATATATAGTCACTTTATAAATTCTTGAATTGGCACGCCCCATGCTTTTCTTTTTAGCCATGCATAAACAATTATTTTTAGTTTTTAGTACGCATTGTTTAAGGGAAGTATGTCCTTAAAAAGTTTTTGTTTTCGAGTTATTTCGGTGCTCAATACTTTCTCTCAAGCTAATGTTTTGTGACCAAAATCCTAAAGTGTTCTGCAACCAGTCAAAACCCAACGTCGTTGCAGGTTAGTATTTATTTTAGGATAAAGAAGTCCATATTAAAAAATATTAAAATAGACTTTTAAAATATATAAATACACAGAAATATATGAAAGTAACAATGGAATATTGTATTGTCACCCGATTTACGTCGCTGTACAACATTTCGTCATTGTATGACGTAGAAAAATAAGTTAAATTAACGTTACAAGATTTGAGGACACCACGAACCATTGTGGACTAAAGAAAAAACGTAAAAAAGGAGATAATTTTAACACTTGAAGAACTTCAAGACGTGGAGGAACCCATAGGAGGACGTCGTGTTATAAACAAGAATAACGACAAACCGCAGTCAAGTGATGAATAAGATATTTATGGCTGAGAAAATCGAGGAAGACACAGACACTGATGCCAGTAGAAATCCTGCAAAGCCAAAACCTACCAGTGCGACCAAACACAAACTAAAGTAACATAATGCTGAAGCCGGAAGTTCTGATGGTGTCTTGAAGAAGAGAGTGCGTCTGGTGGTGAAGCAGAGACAACAGGCTGTGAACAGTTCACGTAACACTGGAGGACGTACAAACACAATAACGCAGATTGATACAGATAACAATAGAGGACAACTTGATACAACACAACCACTGTTTGATACACAACAATTAATAGACCAGTTGTGATTATCATAATTTTTGCATTTACTTTGTTATGTAATTGTGATTACAACATTGTAATTATGTTTTAGTTTTGTGACATAATTGTTTAGTATTTTGTTCAGCAACTAATAAAATGTTATTTAAACATGAAAAAAAGGTGGTGTAGTGACTACAGCATTGGATCTGTGGGCCGGTGTTCCTCAGTCCGATTCCTAACCAGATCTACAATTTTTAAAAGAATTATTTTGTTCCTCTTCCTTGCCCTGTCAAGGTTATTTTACCCTTTGATTCTCGTAAACCAAACTATTATATTCATCAATATTTTAACCTTTCTTGGCTTGACTTACTAAGCTTGCTGTAAGTTGTTAAACTAAACTTGATTCACTTTTCAGTTAGATCAAAATTGCTATGTGGGTGCAGTTACTATGACAACGCAGGAGGAGTTGCTCAGAACTTAAATAGTCCATAGCGAGCTCAGTCATCTGCACGAATAGTTCACAAAACATCACAGAATATACGGTATCAACAGTACAAGAATGATTAATGCTGAGGAAATTACTGGAGCGTCTTATGGCGATCATGGAAGCATGAAAACTATGTTCAGCAAAACGATTAACACCAAAGCAATTTATTTTTGATGATGAACATGCAAGATAATCACTTGTAGAAGTGTTGGTGTGTGTGTGTTAGTGAGTCAAATTAACCGGGTCAGAGGTTTCCACAACAATTACACAATATACTGGAAAAGAACTACTTTCAATGGACACATTCCTTTCGAGGTCACGTAATTATTATTTTTGTAGCATAATGTTTAATAAAATCAATGAGTTGAAACTATATTTGCAAAGAAATTTGTACCTTTTGTATGCCAAAGATGCAGTTCTCAACTCAGTGTCTGTTACTGTCGGATGTTCTTTCCGAAAATCCATGAAACAAAGTGTTTGTTTTGGTCTCAACTTCTTAAGTTGATTCGTTTGAAGATGAAATTGGAAGAAAATAAAAAGTGTCGTATGAATCTCAAGGGTTTCCCATTTAAGCTGCAAATCATCTGTAATTGAAATTTGATGCAAAAATTTCAGTTGGAAGCTTTGTTTATAAAATTCGTTAAGGTGATTGCTACTTCGACGAGATATCTGAGCAAGATCACGTTCTACAAGAAGTTAAAAGGTAAGGAAAATTATTTACTCTAATTACTTTTTGCGTGGATTATATGCGAGTTCAGTGGCATATTTAGATGTAAATGAAAGAGGAAACAACTTACGACTGGATAAATATTATTCGTGCGTTCACTGCAAGTTCATACAAGTTCCAACGCGCTGAAAAGTCAGTGACTGGTTGGCCTAGTAGCTAGCGTGTTGGGTTGCTTCCGAGCAGGGGCGGATTCGATCCCCCGCCTAGTGGCATTTCTTTCGTGTTTTTGTCTTACAGCACAACTTTCTCTTAACGCATTTTAAAACGTGTTATTAAGTGAAAACAACTTCTTGTTTCTTTTCACATTTTTATAAGAAATGCTACCTTTGGACTTCCATTTGCATTTTCAACTTTTCATGCATTTCACGAACAAAGCTTTGAAGTTCAGGTTTGAAGTTTTTGTTACACCCATTTTCAACATGTTACAATAAACTTCACGACCATAGGTTAGATAAAGTCAGGTTAGATTTTGTTTTCCCATTATACACGATACAAGAAACGAGGGTTTCCGCCAGGATTTTCAGTATGTTGGGGTGGAGGTGTAAAGTCAAAATTGGGAGGGTGTAAGCAGAGTTTTACACGGCTTCTATCGATTTCTGACCATAAAAATTTTAAAATTGGGAGGTGCTCTCGAGAATTTGGTGGGGGGAGGGGCAGTCAGACGGAATCACTGCAAGAAACTAACACAATCACTTACTCCCCATTGTGAATGTTACTCCTTTAGAAACGTCGTCTCATGAAGTCATGTGCCGTGGTGACTCAGTGGTACAGCGCTCACCTCTGCTCCTCGTGATCGTCGGTTCGATTCCTGCTCATGTCATCTGCGCTTTATGATGGACAAACACCGTGCAAGTGAGTTCTCCCGTTTCCTCCCACTTTCTTCATACTCCCAGTTCTCCCATCATCATCCATACGGCCTGAGCCAAAGTTGCCTAAAGGCCTTAAAATAAAATTAAAAATTCACAAGATCCTGTTATTCAATTCCCTTAGTTGAGTCTGTACCATAGCTAACTTCGGATGAGCTATGGGGACGAACCCGGGTTCAAGCTTCGCTTCTGGCCACCTTGACTCAGGGTTTTCCTTCATAGTCATCAGGCGAATGTAAGGATCGTACTTCAACTAAGTCCTTGGCTACTACATTTCTCATCTCTATTCGCAGAAGAATGATAGCCAAGGAACGACATATCTCAGACGTGACGGGCTTAGGCCTAATTTACTAGCCTAGCGCACAGGGTGCGTGGTTACTCTTTAAGAGAAAGTACTCTATTTTTATAGCACAATGTAAACAATTAATCACAGATGAGGCTACGATTCATTTCCGGAAAAATCTAATTTAGGGGTCAGTCCATCTGAAAGAATCCAACTTGGTTGCTCGACATCTTTCGAAAAAATAAAGGGATTTATATCCTTTATAGAAGAAGAGTTAAAAACGGTATTCTTTTATTTTGATCTACATCGATTACTTAATGGCTTCCGTTTTTGTATTGCAGTGTTTGCCAAAATTTGTGTTTACAGACGTTTAAGGAAAATTGAAAATATCTACGGTCTGATTTATTATAAGAAATACAAACAAAACCATTTTTTTTCTTTAAGGCCTACGCCTGAAACTTAATTGAACTGGTACAAATGGTACCTCAATGTGATTGTCGAAATAGAGTATAATCTGTTTTTCAGGGTAAATTTTTGCACGGAAGGAATTCAATTTCATAATTAATTTTTTGTACACAACTGTCATCATCATATTCAGCCGTTTTCTATCCACTGCTGGATGAAGGCCTCCCCCTTTTCTTTCCACATATCTCGGTCTGCTGCTATCCTCATCCATGTAGCTCCTGAAAAACGCTTGATTTCATCTCCCCATCTTGCATTCGGACGTCGTCTCGGTCGTTTCTTTTCTCTAGGAATCCAATGTAGTATATTTGTCGTCCACCTTCCATCTGTTTGTCTAGCTACATGACCGGCCCATTTCCACTTCAGCTTCTTCGCAGTCTTGATTACATCCTCTACCTTTGTTTGTGCGCGAATCCATTCATTTCTCTTCCTGTCCCTCCTGGTTATTCCTAGCATGCATCTCTCCATTGCTCTTTGTGTGACTTTGCGCATTCAATGTCCAAGTTTCACAACCGTACATCATCACAGGTAAGACACATTGATTATAAACTTTACGCTTCAGACACATTGGAAGTTTGCTTTTGAAAATAAAGTGTAGTCTTCCAAATGAACTCCACGCCATTTTACATCTTCTATTTATTTCATCAGTTAACTTGGCATTCGATGTTTTGAGTTGGCCTAGGTAAACATACTCATCAACTATGCCTATTGTCTCTCCGCTAATCTTTATTTCCCTTATTGCAGCATATTGATTGTATATGACCTTTATTTTACTTAAATTCATTTTAAGGCCTATTTTCGAAATCTCATTATTCAGTTCTTCCATTCTGGTTTGTAGTTCTTCTGCAATTGAAGCAAACAGTACCATATCATCAGCGAGCCGTAGGTGATGAAGATATTCGCCATTAATTTTAATTCCAACTTTATCCCAATTTAAATTTTGGAACACTCTCTCCATTACCGCAGGAAACAGTTTTGGAGAAATTGAATCTCCTTGCCTTACCCCCTTTCCAACTTTAAATTTTTTACTTTCTTGATGTAGTCTAATGACAGATGTGGCAGTCGAATAAATGTTTCGCAGTAGCCTGATGTACGCATTTTCGATGCCTTGATGTTCCAGTGATTTAAGAACTGCTGACAAGGAGACCGAGTCGAAAGCTTTTTCGAAATCTATGAATCCCAAACATAATGGAAGTTCATATTCATTAGTCCTTTCCATAACTTCACACAATGTACACAACTGTATACCAAAATATATGGAAGGTATACAGAATATGAAGGCTGATATATGCTTCCCTAATTTTAATGAATTTTTGAAAATCCAAAAATTTGTATTTTATGTATATTGGAGATCCAATATCTCTGGTGGGCCATTACTTACTTACTTACTCCATGGCTTACGAAACTCGCAAGTTCATGGTCGTAGTAACAAACGTTGGCCAACGGGATCTATCCTAAAAGATCAAACCAGATTTCATCACAAATAATGAACGTCGTCTCAGTCTTCCCAACGGTCTCTTTCCCTTCGGATATCCAACCAAGATGGAATATAATCTTCGGTTTTTTCCCATCCGAGCTACACGACCTGCCCATCTTAGTCGTCGTGATTTCATTATTCTTACAACATCGGGTGAGTCGTACAGTCCCCGAAGTCCTCCATTCCCCAGTCATCTCGTCCCGTTTCGGCCCGTATATCTTTCTCAAAACGTAATTTCAAACACACGTCATTTATGTTCATCTGCTAGGGTCGTACTCCAACTTTCGCAACCGTAAAGTAGTACCGGCAGAATAACAGTTCTGTATATTTTCAATTTCAATTTCCTTGATATTAATCGCGATGTTAGAAGCTTTTGGACCGAATAGAAACACGCGTTGCCCGATACTAACCGACTTTTTATTTCTTCCGTTACCTTGTTTTTGCTTGTTACGTATGCTCACACGTATTTAAATTTGTTTACTTTCTCTATGACCTCATCCCTAATTGTTATGCTTTTATTCCCTTCATTTCCTGTGTTTCAGCTTGTTATCATGTATTTTGTTTTCTCTATGTTTACCTGTAGACCTATCTCATCGCACACTTCTACTAAGACATCGGTGTTACCTTGTAGTGTTTCTATGTCGTCCCCTATTAAATCTACATCATCCGCGCATACGAACAGTTGATTCAAACCATTCAATGTTAGTCCCTTTTTAACTCTTTTATTTTTAAAATCGCATAATCTGAAGCAAAGTTAAACAGCAGTGGTGACAAGGCATCACCTTGTTTCAATCCGTTGCGAATCTTAAAACTATCTGACATCAAAATATAAAAAAATATTCTTTTCATATTTATGTCAGGAGAAAGCACGAAAGAAATTTCAACTTTGATACTTGAATTTGAAAGGAGCTATAAATCTCCAAATTAGGGGGATGAATAATGCTCGTGGACGCTACAGTATGATCATTGAAGACCCGATATCTCTTGTGGGAGACCAGAGAAAAATATGATATTGTCACACGTTATATACGTTTGTTTTGAAAAATGTTTGTTTTCTTCTTGTTTCTGTATAAAAATAATAGCAGTGCTTAATTAGAAAATCATAATACATCTTCAAGCTATGACTAATACAATACTTAGCCATATCGGAACTGTTCTGATTGCCAATTGATTACTAATTTGCAGATTTTTACAAATTGTCAATGTTTTCTTTACTCACATACCTTTAAAATTATCTGTGAAGTCAGTGGTGTGCTGAAAATGAGGTAAGCTGGAGCTCAATGGTGAAAATAGAAACTATTTTACAAGTTATTCCATCCGATCTTTAGAAGACGACGTATAACTGACTCTGTCAATGAAGAAGGTATAATACATATTCTTGATAACTTCGGAAGTTATTCTGAAAAATCTGGCGTAGTCCTGTAATGCACCATTCGTAAAGGAGTGGTGAGAAAGAGTCAATTTAATGACAAGAACTATCACATAGTTGCCTTTGTGCCTTGGGTTCAAATCTGAGAAAGACTGATATGTGATGTTTCTAGAAGCTACATGCTCGATTGGAATTAAACTTGATGAAAACGTATCTGACTTTTGAAAGTACAGTGCAAACGAAACTCAGTTTCCACAAATTTCCCCCATATTGTAAGCTGTTTTCTTCTTATTTCTACTTACAACATAATCTTATGGTCATTTAGGAAATTCAGTCACTGACTACTTCAGGGACCCTATATTATGTAAATTTAAACTTTTCTATGACTGCTTTCCGTATTATGAACAGCGGCTGGGTCGATAAATTGGTCGTACGACATTTAGAAATACTACACGATGAGACATTCGATAAAATGAAATACACTTTCATTTAATATATGAAACATTCCTGAATAGCGACGTTATTAAATGTGCTAGACTTTAGTATGTTGGAATAGTATCTAGACTCTCCTGGATGATATCTTCTCCGTCCTTGTTCCCTGAAAAGTACTCTCTGAGGGACGTAATATCTAAGACATGGCTTCAGATGTCTTTTCAACCCATTGAGATAAAAATAAGTAAATAGAAGAAAGGAAGGAAGTCCCATCTCATCACCAAACAGATGAATAAAGCGACGCATGAGACTAGCGTCTAAACGCAGAAACTCCTATTTTCAAAAGCTTGAAAAAACGCGTCTAAACACAGAAAGTCCTATTTTCGTAAGGTTGAAAACAATACGATTTAATCGAGTGTGCAATGAAGAAAACACCGTACCTGACTTACCTAACCTCCACGTGCCCTTGGTCACTAAGTTTATTAAATTTCCCAATGCGTATATATAAAAAAGGAGAAGATTTATTTCTCTTAAAGAAAAAATATAAACAGAACCACACCAGGATTCGATCCCGAGTTTTCTGCATTAAGTTTCTAACAAGCTATTAACAGACCAAATTGGCAACTGGAAGCACCTGCTTGCTAGTAATATTTACTTTTTAATGAGTAATGCGCCTGCGCGAGAATGGCCCCGCCTTAATAGGACATTCTATGTTTAGATACTACTCGCATGAGTGCTGCTACCCGATTTCATCAAACCGGTTGGGTGAAACGAGGAAAACTTACTTTTGTTTTTAGAAAATACAATTTCCAGGGGAAAAAACGAAAACAACACGGATATATTTAACTATATCCCTGTGTAATAAAAGGATTAAAGTTTCATTAGAGTTTCAAATGTATTTTGGTTAGTTGTTTGCTATACAAATTATAGTCAATTAAATCTACAACTCCTCGTTTTGTCAAACTGTAGAAACTTGAAACCTTACGATAGACATTAAAGAGAAACACCTGTCCTTAAAAGAAACCATTGTGCCAGCAGGATGCTTTTCTAGATGTTCTCGATAGCTGTTACAATAATATGTTTGTCTTCCCTGAATCACACGTACGATTAAATCCTGCAATTTGCAAGTCTTTGTTTATTGCAGCGGTGCTCCTTTCACAATTAGAGTAGGAGCTTAATCCACTAGAGTAGAAAGAAAGTACTCCATTAGTTTAAAAGTTGTGTGTGTTTTGATGCTTGTGTATCGATGTTAGAGCCTGAAAACAAGCAGCGCATAAATAACATTTTCTCTTTTATCCAATAACTCATCAAGCAATTAGTCTATAAAAGCTCGGTTTTGAAGAATTTTCCTGTTATGTTCCAAGGTGAATAATAAAGTACTCTTTGAACGTTCAAGCTAGAATATGGAGCAGAAAATTACTCAAATGCAATTTGAGTATTCTGTTCCTTTTTTAGGTGGATATAAATATTAAAATATGCTCCGGGCGGCTTCTTGCTGAAACAACCTGCAGACGTAAAATCATATTTCATTTGCGATGCATTGGTGAAGACCACCACCCCAGAAAAAAACTTTAGATACGTGCCTGGGTAGGGGGGAAAAAGATGTGAAAAGTACTCGACTATGGCCTAAGTTGAAGGTGCCACCCTGACATTTGCCTGGTATGGCTCAGAAAAACCTGGAAAACCTCAGTTAGGATAGTAGTAAGCTAGTATCGAACACAGGACCTCGGGAATGCTAAGCCAACGATCTACCAACTGGGCTAGGTTGCTCGGTGTAATTGAGGAGTCCTTGACAGAGAACGGGATCATAACAGTTGTAGGTTGTGACGTAATACGTGCTATGTAAATAAAACTTCCAAATCGCTGTTTGCAAGTTGGTAGCGTGATTCGATGAATAAGACGTCGAATTGTAACGTAGGAAACCCGTATTCGAATACCGGCAGGGTCAAAAATATTTTCTTTCTTTAAAAACATTTCTATATGCTTATACTTATTATTAATAAGTTCACTGTCATTGGTTAGGTTAGGAAAATCAAATTAGTTTGTTTTCCGTTATACGCGATACACTGACTCGCGACATAGAGTTCACCGGAACAATTACTGTTGTGATCCTGGCGTTTGACGGTCGATCTCATTACAAAGTGTTGTACCTCAATTATTGCAACTTTTCAAAAGAGCTGTTTGAAATATGGATAATTCTCCAGAATACGGCTTTTTGAATAATAAAAAATAATTCAACCATTTTAAATTGTTAAAGATGTTAGTTTTTAGGAATCTTGCAGGCATTGTGGGTAGATATTGAACCACAGTAGTACACGAACGTAGAAAATACGTTGATTAAACGTTAGTAACGAAACGTTATTTTTAACGTTGTAAATGTACCAAAATGTCAGTCTGTTCAACGGTTTATTCGACGTCGAATAATAGTTGAGAAGAAATGGGTTTAGTTGGCTAAAAGAAAGCATGAATGCTGTCTATTGGTATACACACATTTAGTTTCATTTTATCCGTTGTTTTCATCATGATAACCTGTGTTAATTTTCAAACAGTAAATTATCCAACCACTGCTGTGGAATTCTAAGCCGGTCCGTTCTGCACTCGTCATTGCTACCTCGACATGTTGACCACTCATCCATGGATCCACGTTGCGAATCCACTATTTTACTGTATCTATTAACAGGCAGTCTAGGATGCAGTTGCTCGCATCGTTTCACCATCATGTAAGAATAAGAATAAAGAATACTTTCCTTCTTTCTTTGTTATGCGTATTGTTCTCTAACACGTTGACTATCGCTATGCTATTAAATTTGTATTTCTCAATAAGTGTAATATGTCGTCTTAGAAAAACCCATGTAAAGCGAAATCTATGCCATAGTTGAAAACACTTCACATTAACGCTCTATCAACGAAATTAAATGTTCGTTGAAATATAGTTTAAAATTCAATCTGTTTTCAATGTGCACATGAGAACATAAAAATTAGTTTGCGTCATTCAATTAGTTTTTAATTATATTTTTTGACATGAAATTGGTAAAAAATACTATTTATATAAACAAAATCTTTAACCTAGTTGAAAATAACATATTAAATACACGTTGTATTAACGCCTTATCAATGCGAAGACGTCTTTGTTGAAATATGGTTTAAAAATAAACGTAATTCTTTTCGACCGATAACGGTTAATCAACGAAATGAACCTAAAATCAACGTTTAAAACACGTATTTGTGCTACTAGGGATGGTACTTAGAGATCAATATTTTTATTATTTATTCATTACATTTACAAAGTATAGAGTAATTTCCATGGAGTTGACATATATTATTATTTTTTCCTTGCCATGTTCCTTACAGTGAGAATGGAATTCTACAATGAAGCATGAATGAAGTGTTCAGTGCTTAGCTTCTCCTCATGATTATAGGAACTCGAAATTAAAATAGAATATCTGCACCTACAGAGGCTTGGTGTATAAAAATCGGAAGTTTCCTCCATTCCAACTTTAAAATAAAATACTTAGATTATGAGTTCCATGGAGTTGACGATGAATAAGTGAGACACACTTGTAGAAGCATGTTCCTTCTAGTTCCACTGAAACAAGACTAAGATATTTGTGTCCTGTCTAGCGCATGCAAAAATATAGTGCAGTGTTGCCAGCTTCACACTTTTATTACAATGCTTTTGTCAATCTATAGAGCTGATAAAAAATCGGCTTTCATGAGTTTCAGTAAATGTAATTCTTATACTAATATAGGTTTACTTTCGATTTTATTATGATTCCTGTTTCGAATTAAATTATTGTGATGGGCAATTGTTCAACATCAACTGAGAAACTAAAAACAAATATTGAAAACGTCTCAAACATGAAAATGAATGTGAGTTTCATTGCATGGAACGGATCCGCCGTAGGTCAGTGGTAGAACGTTGGTGTACCATTCTGCAGGCCTTGGGTTCGATCCCAGCGGCCGACTATCCTGACTGAGTTTTTCCAGGGTTTTTCCTCAGAGCAGGCTGCCGACACCTTCCTAAATCCTTTTCCTTCCCCTTTCCAGGCCTGAGCCTTAGATGCCTAAAGGCCTTAAATACAATTCAACTCATTCATTCCATGGAGTTGACATTTAAGCACATTTGAAACTAAATGACGTAAATATTATTAAAATATGGAAGTGAATAAAAACTGCTTCAGTTATAAGAAGTGAAGCGTATAGAAAAAGAAACGGAAGGTGCACTTTTTAAGAAAATTGAATTTACACTCGTAACAAGTTTTACACAATGACTGTTAACCGCTCAGGGAGTTACATTCCAAAAGCTCAAAAAATCACTAAGTTATAGCGATTTGAAAAATATGAATTACATGGAAATAAATGTGAGCTTCAAGTGCTTTAAGAAGCAAATACAAGCAAAGAAAAGCTATTTCGGGTTTATGTTTTGTAAGGAACATTGCAGTTTCACAAAGTGCCCCATTTCTGGAGAATGACCCATACTCTAAAACAAGATACGGCATATGAAGTCATAAGCAACAATAGGACTCTCGTCACACCAGGTTTTCGCAGAATATAGATACGGTCATAAGCATTAGCAATTCACTGGCGTTATAACTAACATTTTGCATTTTTTTTTTCAATATGACACTTTGTAATGAGGTCAACAACAATAGGACATTATTTCTCATTCATGATCACAATACAAAGAGCGACAATTTAATGGCTGTAGTGTGAATGCCGATCTATTGGTTTAAGATCTATTCACCAAATAGGGATCTGGTAGAGTTCCCGTTCAGGATATGTACCGTATTATTTGTGTTTATTTCTGATGTTCCAAAATATTTCTTTAAAACCCGATATAGAGATACGATACGCGTACTTGTTATATTTAACAGATAATGACTTGGTGTAAAATATAGATTGCAAACCAATAAAAAAATCTTCCAGAAACGTGTTTCGGTGTTTTATTATTCAATACGTTAAAATTCTTTCTTACTAAAAATAGTTTGTAATCAACATTTATAACTATTTTACAGCTTAGTCGTGAAAATTCATTCGAATACATGACTAATAATTCATTATTATTAGTCATGTATTCGATAAAGGAAACACTTAAATATATTTTTAGGGAAGTGGAGATGCTCCCTCCCCTTGCACTGAATTTTCCATTAGCTCGTAATATGAATATTCAAACACACTTTTTTTCAATTTAGTATTCCGGATTGCTAGAACTAAAATTAATCACTTAAAACCGTCGTGAATTACATTCTGATGTAAGAGGGTTATTATAATTTTACTTGAAGTGGCTATTTTAAACCAAACTTTGTCCTTCAACAATCAATTTCTTCATTTTAAGTATAACGTCATTATTTAGGTGCTGTTATAGTTTTACGTCGCCCAAAAATGGAAAATTTACAGGAGAAATGGAATTCGTGGGTAAGTGAAGGAAGGTGTCTTATGTAAAATTGGCGCGGCGCTGCTTGTCTAAAGTGCCTAATTACTGTAAATAACGAAGGTTTCTTACCCGCTTAAAAGTACAAGGTTCGGCCATTGTACGCAAAAGACGATATGAAAACCGATCGCAGCGCCATGAATACGACTCCCTTGCAGTTGCAAATTAGCGGGAAACAGTGGTAACCTCTTATAGTCACGTGTGCAATAAAAAAACGCACCTGACCTTACCTAACCTCCGAATGCCCTTGGTCACTACTTTTATTAAATTTCCTAATGGGTTTAAATAACCAAGGTTTCTTACCCGCTTCAAAGTGCAGTGTTCGGCCATTGAAACAGTGGTTCGCTCCTGGAGTCGCGTGTGAAATAAAAAAAACCACCGCACCTGACTTTACCTGACCTCCGAATGCCCTTGATCACTACTTTTATTAAGGTAAGTGCACATGTTTTAAGTGTCTATAAGTTTATTCAAAGCATTTTAAGTGTAAATGAGGGAAATTCGTGAAAAACATGCGAAAATGTGCGTATATGGCCCAAAGTGCATATAGTGTAAAAGTACCGAATGGAATATTGTAACCGCGATCCGCCCAGAAATTTAGCTTCCGGAAGTTAAATAGAGAAGAACAGTGAAAATCCGAGCGAGAAATGTCAAGTGGTTCTCTGACGACGTAAAACTATAACTGCACGATTATTTATTTCAGAGACTATATATCCTTGTATATTTACTATTATAGTTACAATCTGCGCGCACTTCGCAAATCTTTCACTAGTCGTGATGTTAGAAGTGTGGTTATTGGTGAAGAAGAAGCACTTTACAGAAAATAGTAATAATTCTGAATTATCAACGTCTTGTAAGTCGTATCCCTTAAACTGAAAGTGAGCCTAGAAGATGACTAGCAGATAAGACATGAATAAACTCTTATTAATCCAAGATAAATAAAAACATTTATTACATTTAACTAAGAGAACGTAATCCATAAAGCGATCTATGAACTTATTGCATAATTACCAACTTCATCCTTACAGCCCACAAATTATTTAGCACACCTAATCAAAAGATAGCTTGAGCCCAGTTTACACATGATAATATCTTTAGCTAAACGTCCCTAAGCTCACTAATACATAGTATTATTTACGACATTCTTGATGTCGTCGTTAAATAAAGTAATAACTTCCTTCGTACTTTTTCCTTGTTCTTATCTTTTCCATAGATATTTCAATAACTGGATTGTCACTACCACAGCAAGAAGTAATATTAATGAAGTGCTGCCTAATTATGTAAGTATTTTTATACCCAGCGTCAAGTTGCAGATAATCAATAGTAATTAAATCCTGCAGTACTGTAGTATATAAATGCGTGCTTTGACATTCAATCAAACTTTCACGTTATAGTTGAAGAGACGAGGAAGATACGTCTTGAATATTCTTGGTGCGGTAAGCAAATTAATCTCTACAAATTTCTTATACAACGAATTCCAAAAGGGAAGACCAAAAGTCAAATAAATTAAGTGTTATTCCGTAGCTTTTTTCCAGTATCTTTGTTTCATACATACACTAGCGTCTAAGAGTCCTTTTATGCAAACGCTACGGCTTGAAATCAAGCAGTAATCACTCTTCTTTGGTACCTTTTTTTGTCACTTATGACACGTCGCGAGAAAAGATGCGATCAGCAGTGTTGCCAGTGCCTGCTATATATAGGAGAAGTGAAGAAGATTTATACCGTGCGTACTGTATTCTTTATATCGGAATTCTCTAGTCCTCTTTAGCACCGGGTCTGTTTAGATACCGCTGTTAGTAATTTATAAGGGCTTAAGAATTATTTTGTTGTAACCTAGGGTGACCAGATTTTTGAAACACAAAAACGGAACATGTTATAAATTTATACATTAAAAAACGGGAGAAAAGACAGGACACTTAAATTATTAATTGTTTCTACTATTAAATTCAGAAAAAAATACCTTTAACTTTTATTAAAAACATTTAAAGAATATAAAAAGAATAATACTATTTCAAATGTTGCAAGTCATCATCCCCATTTGTTGATACTAATCGATGGGAATTTGCGAAAGGAATAAAACTGACTGTCATGTGACATTGCAATAAATGCTTTATTTCCATAAAATAACTTCGGGTGGAGATAGGATGGGGGCACTAAACCCTATACTCGCCCCGAGCGCTGAAATCCTTAGCTACAGTTCTGTGTTGGCATGACGATAATGGGTTTTCTGCCCGATTTCAGATCTAAAGTCCCTGGACCAGATGAACCTATGGTGGCTTGCCATTGCCTTCCATCGGATGAAGATGATGTTCTAAGAACGGGATCTACAGTTTAGCGTAGAAGCTGAAATTCGGCATGAAGATTCATGAGCAGGTTGGAATTACGGGGAAAATAAAAGTTGCAATTATCCCATTAAATAAGTACTCCAGTACCAACACCCCTCAATCTGGATATTGAAAATTCACTTTCCGATGGTCTAGAAAGATGATGTTCGTCAAGAATATTTCTCACAAGGGCGTCGGTAGGATTTTCCCCAAGGCGGAGCAATATTAAGTACACACACACACACACACCAATGGCGGATACAGGATTTCGTGAGGAGGGGGCTCTGGTAAAATAGAAGAGGGACATTTTTCGATATTTTCCCGCTAAGTAAATATTTTAGTATAAATAGTATTTCGCCTCATATTCCTAGGTTTTATCATGGAATATGACACGGATATTCTCAAAAATTTATATTTCTAGATAAATTAGATTTGTCCAGAAACAAATGGAAACTTTTTTGAGTTAACTTGTTGAAATACTGCTGTAAGAAATTAAGTATTTTGAGAGAGTGCGCGTTCTATGTCTTGACCCGCCCCTGCCTTCCTGAAGCTTATGATTTCCGCTTCAGCTCAGAAATAGTTATGAAGAAAAGTCAATAATTCATAATCACTTCTTCCCCTCTACGTCAATATCAATCTCGATCTCCCGAAAAACCTGGAA
Source organism: Lepisma saccharinum (assembly GCA_022664845.1). Classification (NCBI taxonomy): domain Eukaryota; kingdom Metazoa; phylum Arthropoda; class Insecta; order Zygentoma; family Lepismatidae; genus Lepisma; species Lepisma saccharinum. The sequence continues at coordinate 94,531 of JAGDQP010003363.1, forward strand.
TGGAACAACTACCAGTTCGCATATTTTGGTTTCCACCCCCACCCCACCCCCGTAGTCCAGGCAATAACGACTTGCAGTTAATGGGTAGTTACGTGGGTTCGAATCCCACTACCGACTATTCTGAATGAGATTTTCCGAAGTTCTACCAAGCGGATGCCGGGATGGTACCTGGTCGATTCCTCCCTTATCCTCTACATCCTACATACACTACCCGGAGTTTCTGTTCGAAATAAAAACATTAGAACAAATTAAAAAAAAAAGC
>JAGDQP010003364.1:0-58579 GCA_022664845.1 Lepisma saccharinum
TTTTTTTATTTTTTTATTTTTTTTCTGAGTTCCTTGTAAAATTTTAGTATAAGGTTTCGGAAACGAGATATCTCTTTCTTACAATAGAAGTACGAAATGTCATATTCAAATGAATAAAACATAATTTCAACATATCTGTTGGATCACAGAAACAATGAAATTTCATTTTAAAGCTTCTTAATTAATAAATATAAATGTATAAACATAATTTCTGGCAAAGAAATTAAGTTCAGAAGATTCGGAAGGCCACCATCACAATCACTGCAGATCGTCATCATCAACTATGTCTTCGAAATCATTCAAAAAGTCTGTATGAACTGCTTTCTCATTTGCCGCCAAACACACAAACAGGGCCATCAGAACCTCCTACCTCTTCCATCTCCATGTATGGTCCAGGTCCTTCAGGAAACATTTCATCTGCTACAACAGTAGGCTTCATGTTAACGGTTACCTACTTGGATAGTGACAAACACTCCGTCAAATAAATCAAAATTACAGTAGGAATATCTCATCTAATTCCTTGCCTTTGGGTATGGCTCCCTGGATTGAAGCTACATTACCTCTTTGAATTGCCATACTTATTCTTTGAATGAGAAAGGTGCTTGCTCTATCATCACCAGATGATTCTGTGATACGCTTACCTATTTCTTTTATGAAGTTGAGGCCTTCTTTCCCCCATGAACCACTGGATTCGATAGCAATGGGTATGAAATGGTACTTCTGTGTAAGGTTATTATATTTTCTTCTTTTTCCCGCTTCTTTTCTACTGGCGATATTTCCCGCCTGGATTGAGGAAAAAGGGAGGTTGGAAGGAGCGAACGTGTCTGAGCAAGTGAAGTCCCAAATTAACGGTTTGCCTCTCTTCCAGGGTAACAGAGTCATCCCATCTGGTCTTTTACCGTCTGTTCTGCTACATCCAGTAGGTTCTCGTACTGCAGGAATGCCAGCTGAGATTAGTGCTCTCATTATAATGTCATTAACATTCGAGTGACGAGGATGTCTACCTGCGCTTTTGAAACAAGAAAGGCCATGTAATCCTTTTTTATTTACTTCATTTTTACATGCCTGACATTTATGACTTTCACAAATATCTGCACCCAGGCGAATTCCAACTGCTATTCGGAAACATTCATTACTGAGGTGAAGGCCGAGAGGGGGCGAAGGTAGAGATTTGAGCCAAGCACCTGCTTCGAAAAAAGACGCGGCAATCATTCTGGCTTTGTCTTCTAAGTTTTCTGCAGTCTGAAGTAAAAAGGAGAGGTGTGATTTGATAATGGGTTCATGCCATGTAAATTGCTTTGATCTAGTATCGAGTTCAGGCAAGAATGATCCAACTAATAATGACAAAGTTGAAGAGCAAGTCTCAATCTCAGAATCCCCATGAGAACATATCATTTTGGAGAAGTGATTCTATCAGGCATCGGGAACCACAAAATGACGCCAAGAAGGCGGGAATAGCCAAATCCAAGGCGCGACGAATGCCTAATCCTCCAAAATTGACAGGGAGAGAAGCCTGAAGCCATGTGTGGTCAGGAAGGAAACAATTTAGGGTGGATTCTAAACCAGATTTAATGGTGTTGTCGTAACGTTCAAGTAGATCATCTTCTCTCCAAGAAGGCGAACAACGCAGAAAATATAATAATCTTGGTATGGTAAAAGAAGATCTTAGTAAATAAAATGCTGAGTGTGCAGAGATCGATGAAAGACGTGAAAAGTACGTTTCAAGTTTGGCTATTTTCCCAATTAATAAGGATCTCCTTGAGTCAGTAGAGAGGGCAGCACCTAGAAGAAAAGCATTTGACGGCGACATTAATTGAATGCCTGGAGCCACTTCGTTGAACATTGTGAGAAGTATGTGTGTTTGTTCGATTGTAGTTTCTAAAAAGCCAATCTCACATTTAGAAAAATTAAGGTCAAGACCAATTGTAATTGCCTTCTTATGGATATCCTTTAATGTATTTAATATAGTATCCGGATCTCCAGCTATGGTTCCGTCGTCTAAGTACCATATGTTCAAGTCGGTGTTGATATTATTGACAATAGGTTGAAGAGTCATTGCAAATAATGCAGGTCCTAAAGGGTCCCCCTGCTGTACTCCTCTTTGAGATAATATGTTATCCTTACCAAAAAATAAATAGCTGGTTTGAGCATAACTTTGAAACACATATGGATAGATAAAAGGAAAATTATCCTTGACAACTGTGAGCATTGCTTGCCTGTCTATTTCATTGAAACTACTTTTGAAGTCAATCTTAAGGAAGGCTTTAGGTTTCTGGTGAGGGTATGAATAATATATGCGTGCAGTATGTGCAGCAGCTTCTGCTCCGTGTTGAATGCCTACTCCAAGTTGGTGTGGAGAAAGGTGTTGAATTAGCTGATTTTTAATTCTTCCGCATATAATATTAGAAGAAAGTCTTCTCCATGTATTCCCTATAGCGATTGGTCTAATGCCTCCACATTTCTTTTCCAGTGCTATAAGAGAAGCCCCGAAGAAAAATGGCCTTATTGCTATGGGCACTTCTCCTGATAAGATCATAGAAATAAAATCACAAATAACTTTGGTAAGGCGATCTTTAGAGTCTTGAATATTATAAAGTATTAAATCTTTTAGGATTGAAGGACGTATGCTGTCTATCCCTCCAACTGAACCAGTAGGGAATGATTTAAGCGCCTTAAGTAACTCGTTGGACGTAACTTTATTGACATCAATATTATGATCTATTAAGTTAGGAGGAGCAAATGCATACGGGTGCAAAGGATGTTTTTCTTTTAAGGCCCGGAAAATGGTGGGGTCTGTTGGGGCGAAGCTGTCTTCAGAAATTAGAAGTCTGACAGCACCATGTATGTCGCCATCAGAAAGTTTGTTCTCAATATGCTTGATCAAGACATCGTTGGATGATTTGTTAACATTCTTATTATGTTTGTATTTATTGGGCATGACAGTCATTGGATAACTTTTGTGTATAATTTAAAATATGTTCCATAATCTTCATACTTACTTCACATAGATATTTTGCAATAACAATTTGAACCGTTCTACACACGAATGTTTTACTTGTAAATAACATAGAAACGCATTATGAGACCATTTTGTACACACTTTTTGTTTGGAAGAACTTGCATAATGTTCTTTACTGGCGTTAGTTTCCACGCCGAGAGGTTGTTTATATCATATATCGCTGTTTATATGTTACTTCTTTTTCTCATAACAATTACTGTTTTATGAAGTGTTTTACAGTTGTTAAATTCCATTCTATGTGCTATGTTAAAGCACAAAATCACCAGTTTTTCAATTCATGCATTTTCTGTCAAAATTACCTATTTGCTTTTATTTTCTTAACAATAACGATGACAAAATAACCACCACCAGTCTTTGTAATTATCAAAATTTACGCACGTACCGATTCAATATTGAATCTAGAGAATTTACTGCGGGGGAGTCTGATGCAGAGCCGCAGCATGTATTTTTGTAAGGGGGAGCAAACTCAGATTTTGGCACCCCTTCTAAAGAGGAAAAAGTTTACAACGTCACCTCCTTTTCTTCATTTGGCGCCCCTCGGCCCGACGTTCAGGTTACGACTTTACGTGCCTCCTTTGCTTCCCCTACTTGTGGTTCTGGTCTGATTGAGGACAGATATCGTAAATAATCTTATATTCAGAAATTTATTGTGTATTTATTTATGTATTTAACTAACTCCAGATACAGCACACACAACCAATGCGAAGGAAAGGATTTGGCAAGGAATAATCGGCCCTGGCCTTATTCAAGGCATTATTCCAGCACTGACCTGGTGTGACCAAGGGAAACTACGAAAAAATCTCAAAGGATGGGCGGTTGCTGGTTTTGAACTCACAACCTTCCTAATGCGACTCCAACGTTCTACCAACTGAGCTACGGTGCCAAATAGTTTCAGGGCCGTGCGGAATTCGATGTTGCTGCCCTGCATTACAAACTGGATCTATAAGGTATCATAGGAGATACATGCCTTTTTCTTTCTTCTTGTCTTTGTTTCTCCCAATATTTCCTAAGTTTATAAGCAGAACGAGATCTTTTCTTCGGAAGCTGTGAAGGATAAACTTTGTGCCTTTTTTCTTCTTTCTTTTCCTTCTGGAATATTCATCTTGTTTCACACAGACTTAGCTCAGATTTAGGATACATTTTTACACGAGTAGTACTATAATAACTACTTCCATTCTTTCTATTGCCTTCTAGTGTGGGTGGAAATTATTCGCGGAGACAAATAAAATCCCCTAAGTTATCCGCTTTTGCATCAGACGTTTAAATTTTCGGTAGATATCGTTATTGTTCCCATGCATACAGATTTGTGTTTGTGGGCGTTTACTGTGGACTACAATCCGGTAACAACATACAAGTCATAGCTCAGCTTTCCCCACTCCTCCTTCTTCCCTGGCTTTATACATTCTCGCAGTCGGATTGACTGAATTTCTTTACTTTTTTTTTTCTTTTGTTAGTCGCAACGTCTAACCAAAGACCTGTCTCCGCTGCTGGTCTGTGCTTGGTTGACATTACTCAAGCCTCTACCTCTGGCAACATTGAATCTTGGTTGGATGGTAGACAAACCAATAAAGTTGACCTCGGGTTCAGCAAGATATGTGAGGTTGTTTTCTTTCTCTTTTTGCCTAAGTAAAAAAGATTGAAGCTTGCATCTTGTCTTGAAGTCTCATTACAAAAAAAAAGTTTTATTTTCAGTAATTGTAAGTAAAATTATCAATGAAGTGAGATCACTGATCGCTGTGAAAACATGCTAATTGTCCTCCAGCCAAATTCTATTATTTTTCGTTTAATTGTTATTGAGATATTTTTTTAAAAAAGAAACACATGTTAAAGGATAGGAGAAATGGCAAGGCATTCAGCTGTGTGTATATTCCCCTTAAATGGTGCAGCAAGCGGTCTAAAATTTTGAATGCATTTATACAATACGAGCAAAAAGTCTGTAATAGAACCTTTGTATGTTGGGAATGGCTGGAGGTAATGAGATCATATCTTGGATAGGGAAAATCGATTTAGGACCGCACATGATTCTGTGTACCACAATCATGGCGGCCATCTTGAAGTCCGCCATCTTGGATTGAGATCCAAAATTTTAAATAGAAATGAGGTCGTGTGACATATCGCTTTGAGATAGCTTTTCGACACACACACACACCTCACACGTTATTTCCAATTTATCTCTAATGATGTATTAGTTATTTACTTACTTACTCTATGGCTTACCGAACTCGCAAGTTCATCGCCGTAGTAGCAAACGTTCGCCATCGGGATCTATCCTGAGCAAGATCAAGCCAGTTTTCCTCACAAACACCTACTTCTCGAAGATCCTTTCTAACATTGTCCTCCCAATGTCGTCTCAGTCTTCCCAACAGTCTCTTTCCCTCCGGCTCTCCAACCAAGATGGAATATAATTTTCGTATTTCTCCCATTCGAGCTAAATGGCCTGCACATCTTAGTCGTCGTGATTTCATTATTCTTATATCGGGTGAGTCGTACAGTCCGTGAAGCTCTTCGTTATGCAGTCTCCTCTATTCTCCAGTTATCTGGTCCCGTCTTGGCCCGTATCTCTTTCTCAAAACACTCATAAATTATGTTCATCTGCTCGGGTCGTACTCCAACTTTCGCAACCGTGAAATATTAACGGCAGAATAACCGTTTCAATTTCAACTTCCTTGATATTAATCGTGACGTTAGGAGTTTCTGGACTGAATAGAAACATGCGTTGTCCGATATAAAATAACTTTTTATTTTTTTCGTTACCTCGTTTTTACTTGTTACGTACCTTCCCAAGTAAATTTGAAAACTTTTTCTATTTTCTCATCCTCAATTGTTGTATGTCTATTTCAGTTATTCCCTGTGTTCCGACTTGTTACCATGTATTTTGTATTCTCTATGTTTACCTGTAGACCTATCTCATCGCACGCTTCTTCTAAGACATCGGTGATACTTTGGAGGCCTCTACATCTTCCCCTTTTAAATCTACATCATCCGCGTAAACGAACAGTTGATTCAAGCCATTCAACGTTACTCCCTTTTTGTCTTTTTATTTTTAAAACCGCATATTTTAAAGCAAAATTCAACAGTAGTGGCGCCAAGACATCACCTTGTTTCAATCCGTTGCTAATCTTGAAACTATCTGACATACAAAACCTATTCGTACTCTGTTTATGAAGTCGCTGAGACACATTTTCACACGTTGAACAAGTTTCTTCGGAATTCCAAATTGTGCCAGAATACTGTATAGCTTTTCCCTATTAACAGCCTTTTTAAAATCAATGAATAGCTGGTGACTGTATTCCCATTTCTTCTTCAAAATTTGTCTCAAGGTAAAAATCAGATCCACCGTGGATCTATTTCTTCTAAATCTATATTGGTGATCTCCAATTATTCCATCTACGTACACACTTAGGCGTGTTAACAGGATATTACTTAATACTTTGTAACACGTTGGGAGTAACGAGATTCCGCGGTAATTATTACAATCCGATTTATCGCCTTTATAAACCGGAAATATTATTGAGGTTTTCCATTCCTTTGGAAGCTCCTCCTTTCTCCATATAGCGTTTGTCAATTTATGCAGTTCCTTGATTAGTGCCTTTCCTCCTTCTTTATTTAATTCGGCAGGAATATTGTCTATTCCCGGTGATTTGAAAATTTTCAATTTCTTTATCGATATTTCAACCTCGATCTCGCTAGGGTTCGGGTATCCACGGTTCTGCGGTAAAGATTTCAAATTCCTCTGTTTGTTCTCCGTTGTGTACATTAACAAGTTTGTCGAAATAACTTTTCCATACATTGATAATTTTAGTCGGATCCGCTTGAAGATCTCCGCGTTCATTTCTAATCATTCCTAACCTCGACTGGTAAGCTTTTCTTAACGAGTTGTATAGATCTCATATGTTATTTGTCTTGCCGATTTCCTCTATCTCCTGAATCTTCTGCGTCATATATTCTCGCTATTTGTTTCTGAATCCGCATGTGGCGTTGCGTCTCGCGTTACTGTAGTGGTTGGTATTTGCTTCGCTTTTATTACTTAACCATCGCTGCCTTGCTTGTTTTCGTTCATCAAGTGTAAGGCATTCTTCATCAAACCAAAGCTTGTTTTTCTGGTGTTTCTTCTCATTCGCTGCGCCCTTCACTGTATCAAGAATTGCCTTCCACATCTTACTTATATCAATTTCACTATTAATTTCATCTTTATTACTACTCGACTCGGCTAAGATTTCGAGTCTGCTTTTACGCCTCGATTATATCTAATCGTTTGACTTCGAATTTAAGTTTTTTTGATCCTTTGCTTTCTCTGTTCGCGATGTAACTTTTCCCTCACTTTCGTGATCACTAATTGATGGTCCGTGTCACCCTCCGCTCCTCTGTAAGACCTAACATCCATTATACTGGTGTATCTTCGTCTATCTATTAATACGTGATCGATCGGGTTGAGCGTTTTGCCATCCGGAGATACCCATGTGTATTTGTGTATGTCTTTGTGCTGGAAGTATGTACTCTTTACTAATATGTTTTTCGAGATCGCGAATCAGTCTTTCTCCATTGTTGTTGGTGATTTCGTGAAGGCTGTATTTGTCTAAAGTAGGTCTACATTTTTCCTCCCTCCCTATCTTAGCGTTGAAATTACCTAACACAATTTTCTAATTATATATTTTGGCAATCGGTCAAACAACCTTTCTAGCTCATCGTAAAATGTATCTTTGTCGTTATCATTAGCCACCTCGGTCGAAGCGTTATTAAAACCGTGTTGCACCATCGGGTACGTATCGTAATGTACGATAGTCTTTCGTTTACGAACTATATATTCTGAACAGCCTGAAGGATACTGTTCTTAATGAGGAATCCTGTTCCGAAATCGTGAGACTGTGTTCACCAGTAGTAGAAAGTGTACTTGCCCTGTCGGATGCTATCTTGACTCTCCCACAGAACGACTTCTATCGCTAATATGCCATCTCGTACTTCTCGGTCGGGCGTACCGCCACCTGGAGAGCTCCCGTTTTGTATAAAGATCGTACGTTCCACGTTAGTATTCTAAGGTCTTTCTTAATCCTGTTCTTGGAGCCCTGAAGCAGTCCCAGCCCGGAGATCCGAATGAGGACTAGTTTACCTCCAGAATATTTTACCCCAGAAGAATCCATGAACCACATGTTACTATTTCTTGACATTATTTAGCGGTGTAGAGTTGTCAGCTGTACGAGTTCGCAGTAAAGACAGACATTCAAGATGATGTCTTCTGTCCATCTCTGAGCCTTACCGATGTCATTCATCTTCAGCATCAGAGTGGTAATGGTGATGCTGCTTCCCCTCACCATGATGTATTTGTTCGGGGTTATCTTCCCCTAGCCTTTGTACATTCCTCCACTAACTGCAAAGCAGCAGTACTGGTTTTGATCCGCCCCAGAAAATTTCCGGTACCCACCATATCTGGCATTCCCCTATCCGCCATCTTGGGAGACCAGCGACTCCAACCTGGACAGATTACATTCCTAACTCACTCACTCTATGGCTTATGGAACTCGCAAGTTCATCGCCGCAGTAACAAACGTTCGCCATTGGATTCTATCCTGGGCAGTATCATCTTGGATGCAAAAGGAAAATTACGCATCTACCTAAGAATCCACTCCATATTTTTCGCAACTTTCCCTGATTTTCCAGACTGTGGGAACACTTCCGACTTAAAAGTTAACGCTATTAGATAGAAAATAATTCAGGATTTAAATCGAAATTCAATTTTGTTTTTCTTTCATGGTCAACCACTCAAATTCTTAACTTTAATGAACCAAGAACAATACTCATTTACAGTACAACAAAAATTGTCCAAAATTTAATTTTTATCATAAATGCCCCATTCTCTCAGCTTATCCCATAAGTAATGTCGTATTTTTGCACTGTGAAGAAAAGAACGATAACATACCTGGAACACAATACCGTTAGTCAGGAAAATAGTCTCCATCGGACTCCACAACACTGCCCTGTCAACTAATTGCTGAATTCCCCACTGGATCACTGTGCGTCGCACGTAATTCTCATTTCGATGTGTTTTCCCAGAAATGTGGTTTTGCAGACAGCGAAAAAAGACAGTGGTTTGCTGGTACAAAATCTTTTGAAAACGCCGGGTGGAGGAGTGTCTCTCAGCTACTCCCTCGATCTTAGTGCAGGTCTTTCTTCCCGTTTGTGGGTGCTCGTTATCACCGTGGATGAGCACACTCCTGCGATTAACTAGAGCAGGGCGTTTTTCGAACAATGCAGTTCAAGGTACTGACTAGTAGACATCTGCATTGATGGTCTGGTTACGTGGCAAGAATTCAAAATGGATTATCCCACAAATATCCTACGAAACATTCAACATCACTTTGCAGGGTGGAGATCCTGTTTTGGCACAGTTCCTGAGTCCCCCGCCCCCCAACCCTTAGGTACCCGTTTCAGTGGAATGTGAAAAATATGTATCTCAACTTCTACTCAAAGTATATATTCTTCTTAGCTATCTGACAGTCGTTACGTTCTATAGTCGATGATGTATTTATCTTACTTCTTGACGTATTCTTAAACAACGAACCAAGCTGAATGAAATTTTCAATTACTAAAATATACTTTCGATTGCTACTCATATGTTTAATGCTCCAACCACGTAATACCAGTACATATTCATTACAACACATATACTTATCTATCGAAGTCTATCTGTACTTCGTTCAACAGAATCGTCCTTATACCATTGATAATCCTGACCATATACGGCAATGATGTTCCGTGCCGCTGCGCTGGCTGTGTGTCCCTGGTGAAATTCATAGAACATGACATGCCGTATGTGGCCCTCCGACACAATCATGATCAAATAAGCCACACTTCCAAAACGTGGAATAGACCGTTCTCCTTCTACACACTGCTGCACAACGAAGTGCCCTATTTGACTCTGTTCCCCTTTGAAAAATGAATGCTTCGATGTAATAAAACGTAATGCACTGATATTTTGTATCTCTTTACGGACAGCGGACTTTTAAGAACATTGGAAGACTTTCCTTTTTTGAATTACTTCTCTGAATTAAACTACCAGAGAGAGATGAATGTTTGTTTCGCTATACACTATAAATAAACATATCTAAATATTGTTTGTTCTCAATCAATAGTTTGAACCCTTAAATATGTTCGACTTCATAAGAAAAAAAACACACACACAACTTCTCTTCTCAAAACACAGGCACAATGTATTTAAATACCAGCGCACAAAAATGACATGATAACGTTAGTTCTGTTCCCGGCTTCATTTTTATTCCTTACCAAGTTTACTTACTTTAATTGTAAAAAAAATACTAAAAGTGGCGCTATTTGCTGAGGCGCGATTGAAAATGTCTGTCTGTATGAACTGTTTGTTTGTTTGTTTGTATGTATGAATGGACGGATTTTTTGGTAGCTGCTGTGCGTACATTGTTTTTTATACTATTGTGGCACTTTGCAGACAGTTAGCCTTTGAAAATTTGTATCAGTGTAAAGTGTGTGTGTTGGACGTTTCAGTAGAGTTCTCAAAAGCCGGATTGCGTAATTAGGAGATATTCTTGTAAAACTATTTTATTGATTTGCTATCAAAGAGATAGAATATCATTGTCCAATTGGATGCTGAGCATGAAGTATGCTGTCCTTACACGGGAAGTCTTTGCTGGCCGGGTCGCCAAGCGGTCTGCGGCGGTAGTACGTCGGCTCGAAGGCCCCGGGTTCGAGTTCCGACTGGGTCATGGTTGAGGATTCTAACAACTAAAGGCGAATCGTGACGGGCCGGAGTCTAAAGTTACTAGACTGGCCCATATAAAAATAAAGTTTACCAAAGTTTTTACGGGAAGTCTTTTAACTCATGCTCATTTCGACCTACCTTCACAAATATTCCGGAATCCCCTACTTCCTTTGGCAATCCCTTGCGCGCCCATTGCGTAATTTTTAAATATACATTTTTAAATAGGAAAGGTTTAAAATCGTTGAGGGTACCACGCCGCATCAGCTCTACTGTTCGTGGTGTTAGAAATATGAAACTCTAAGAATCATTTTACCACGCTTTCGGCACGCTGTAGCTCCAATGCACATTTCGAAAATTTGACACACTAATTCCGAATTTTGAAAGCGAAACTAATAAAAGTGCAATAGAAGCATATAAGATTTCCAAGCTTTTTAAAGGTGCTTCAGATATTGTACAACCTGCACCCACATCTACGCCAAAGATTATATTTTATACTCTGAAACGAATAATTACGTATACGGTATCTTTGAAAAATTCAAACTTTAAAATCTGGCTGAACGGACTGGTAGTTTTACAAGAGAAAACTGTCATCAAAGTGAGCGTATTAGCATTAGTAAATGGTCGAGAAACTCTTCGTTCTCGACAAAATCTAACCTGATGTTTCAGATATGGCTGAACTATGCAAACCATAAGGATATATTCATGAATTTAAAACTTTTCCGCACAATACCGTACTTCTGCTGTACTAAAATTTTAGAAAAACAGCCCCGAAATATATTATTTTTAAGAAATTTGTTGTGTTGGGTTGCATAACTGCCAAGGATATGCTTTTCTATATATTCCCTCCCTTGAGAAATTCCTATCTACGCTACTGACCACAACCTGGAGAATAACAGTTCTATATAGACCGATTCCACGCGTTATGCACTGACATTCAGGATGCACTATGAGTAAGATATTTCGTGGACGCCACTTGTTTCTCAAGTATCGTGATCCAAGCTATAGGAAGTATTTTTTTTTTTTTTTTAATCTCGAAAAGTTACTCCTTTTCTAAGCTATTGTTACCGACAATAATAATTATACTCATCACTAAATACACCTAAATAAATAAGATTTAACACAAACGTGTAACATATTAAAACTCAGGACTTGCCCGTTCTCAGTTTTCGATATACATTATCTTTCATTGTTAAACTCAATACATTGTTGACAATAATGGTTACATATAGCTTACGACCAATACAAAAACAATCGGGGAGGGTATGAGTTCATTTCACGAAACAAGAATTTTGGTGAATGAAAGCAGCGGCAACATTTGTTTGTGCAATTACAGGGTTACAAAATGTACATTGTTTATATCACAGGTTTGGTTGTCTTGGAGGAAGATCTGACGTTCGTCGATAATCGGATATCTTTCATGTTAATTGAACGAAAACGAACATCAGATTTGTACCCCTCAAAAATAGTTTCGGACTGTGAAAAATGTGTTGAAACGTGGAGGCTGAAGCCCTTTTTTCTTTTTCTTGGGGGAGAAAAGGGCTTACGCTCTGAGGTCAATGAATGGTTGCACAGGGTGGATGGTGCAGTAAACACCGTTTCAGGAAGGAAGTAAATACAAAGGAAGTTCAATGGTGTGAGGTAGCCGGATTTGTCATAAATATGTCACCACATTTCGCAGAGATTCGTGTTTTGGGCGTGAAATGAGATAAACCTAACATAAATTCCCTTTTCTCAGAATTTAATAATATTAAAATTTACATTTTCTGCTTTACACTTGATGGAATTATACGTGTTGGACTTCTAAAAACTATCGGATAAGGCGCATGAGAAATGGCGATGGTTCAAATCGCTGTTATGAAGTCATTGCTCTTGAGGTTTCCATCAGTTAGTCTCGGTCTCGTCTCGAGTCTCGAAAGACGATAGACCAAAAATTTACCGTCTCTTAACTTGTTTGAAATGGGTACACAGGCTTTCCGATCTCAGTACAAGAACAAGAATAATATTATATTAACATATTTCGTTAAATTGTTAATTTGGGGTTTAGATTAGGAATAATATTCTGAATTAGAGAGAAAAAAAACATTACAATTTTAAAGTAATATGAAGCTCTAGTTAGGATATATAGAATACGAATAAACGAGATAGATGAAAATATTTATATTACGGAAACGGATCTATGTTATACCACAAATTGCGAAATTGGTATACATAACATTTAAGTTTTGCTATTTCTAAATTATATTTAAATTGACTGAATAACTGTTACCTTAAAAAATTAAAAAAAAAAAAAAAAAAAAAGTCGACATTCTCTACCAGATTTGTGGAAAGAAATGAACGTTCACTGTTAAATATTTTGCAGAGAAAAGCTAGTCAACCATAGCTACATGGGAATTTTCAGTAATCTTGCTAATAAAAGGCATCCATCATACAGATTTCAGGAATGTTGGGAGCAAAAGAAGAGAAAGGAAGTCTAACGATTTGAACAGGGTACTTTAGACAAAAATCCAACACCGTACTGACTGTTCTAAATTTCCAGTTAAAAGAGTAACAGTTTAGAGTGTTCGAATTGTGTTGCCTGAACCCAGAAGAAGTTGATCCCACAACTTACGCCACATTTTAATCATTTGTATAATCGTCATTTAGAGTTTGGAATGCCCATTAACTCAAAATATTTCCCATTTTTACCAAGATAAGAAGTGACAAAATGGCAGCAGCAAACTCTTTTCTCATTCTGCGCATGTGCAGAACTAAAAACGAAAGTTATCCAGATAATCATACGAAAAGTCTCTCTCTGAGCTTCCCTCCATTACAGTGAAACAATATTAAATACTAAAAATTCTGCTAAACTTCCCTTAGAATTTTTAGAAACGTTATCAATTTTTTTTAACAGTGTACATACAGTACGTGACAAAAATTTTCCTTATTGTGAACTTTTGTACAAAGAAATTGAAAATAGCATTTACCGAACTTCATAGCCTCACGAATCAATTATTTTACAATACTGCTCTTGACTGATTAAAAGAATGAATTAATAAGTATGGTTTATAGCTGGACGTCCGTACATTAAAGCAAAAAGAGAAGAATGAAGTGTGTTCTCAGTACGCGCTACTTTCAAATAGCGTATTGCGAATCTTATGAACTGAAATAAGCACATTGGTATTTCAAATAAGTCGTATCATCAGATTAAAATGTTATTCCAACAATCCTAGCGACCGCCAATCCAAATTTGACGCTCGCTCCCACAAACTTGATTTTTATAAAAACAATACTGTTCTTATCGGATATTTACGTGATCGGTTGTGCAGAAATCCCTCTGCATAAACTAAGAACTTCCTAAGGAAAACTTTATACAACATTTAGACTTTAACAACAAGTGCTGGGAAGCCTTATACAATCGCTATGTCTGTCTGTCCACAAATTTCAAATCAGGAACTACCAGGGTTACGAATATGGTTGAGGTGTCCCGTGACTGAGCTCCGATTTGCTTGTTCCCATATACGTAGAAATATGTTTTGTCTCCATCTTTACCAAGGTACCGATCGCTTAGTATTGCAAAAGTCTTCTCATTTTTTAAAAATGTAATAAGGAAATGATGTAAGAAAAGATCTTTATTATAATTTAGACAGTTTGGCTTGTTGACGTATACTTTACAGTCTTTACGGGATCAGTCTATCAGCCTGATATCATAAGTATCAACAGAAGTAAAAGACTATCAGCAGGGAGAAAGCGTGGGAATGAACATTCGCAGAAGAAAATACATGTCTGTATTTATTCGTCTCAGAATCAATCTCCAACACCTTTATATTATTATTGAAAGACAACAGAAATTAGTTTGGCATCGATAACTTGACTACTTATCTTATAGTCATATTTTTAAACTACAATATAACATGTTAAAAAATCATCAGAATGAAACTAATTATCACAAGACTTCTTCTAGTATGAAACATCAACAAACGAATTAAATTAATATTATCGACATTCATGAAATAAAGCTTATAATCCAGAGAGGTAAGTCTCGGTCTTGGTCTCGTCTCGAGTAACTCTCGATGCATGGAATTTCGGTCTCGTCTCGATTCCTGAACCTTAGTCTTGTTCTCGGTCGTGGTCTTGAATTCGAGACGAGACCCAGATGAGACCAAAACCAGTCTCGGTCTCGTTGCCATGCCTAAAACAAGCACGTGAGAGTTAAAAGTTACGTTTGAATCTCATTCTTTACAGTGACACGCGTCAAATATTCAACGCTTCTTGCGGATTCTTTATATTGTAGAGAGTGGAAAAGAATTAGGAGACTATATTCTAGTATCAAAAGGTTCTCATGAAACAAAGATAAAAAGTTTCTTTGAAAAAAAATATAAAAACGAGCGTAGTTTCGGAGATAGAAGCGTCAGAAGTGAGAACAGCATCGTCATAACGTTATATCTCGACAAATAATGACGTAAACCATATCATTTAAGTAAATCATTCTCGAAGTTTTACCCACAACATCTATCAAAAGTTTATGATTGACGAATGCACATAGTGAATTTCTGAGCGTGCCTATTGTGTATATGTATTAGATAGAGTCCGAAGTCACGTATGTACGTAAAAATGAAAGAATTTCGAAGCCATATTTTTTGTACACTGGGGGTAGCATCTTCGGTCCTGGTCACTCCTGAAAAGCACTGTTCAAACGCAAGGGTGTAATTAAAAATTTGCTTTGTTCTCCGGACTACCGGATCTAAATTGGGTCACCGGGTTAGGCTGGGTCTGAAGCCTAGAACCGGTGACCCGGTCCAAAACGCCCCAATTGACTCAGTGACCCATTTCAGCTCTGGCCATGTCTATACACCGTCTTTTGAACTGTACATGGACAAATTCCTTTTTTGAATAAGTCATTCCAGTTTTGCTGGAACCTGTTTCTTATTATTATTATTTGAACGTAATACGTTACTTTTTCATTTCAAGACTGAAGTGAAGTGGAAAGTTCTTGTCAATGATAATGAACTGTACTTTGAACGAGTTCCGTTTTTTATCAACCTCTCCATAACTGGATAAAGTAAAAAAAAAAAAAAAAAAAAGACGTTTACTTTACATTGAAACATTGCGTAAAAAGTAAAGAGCAAACGTAAATTTTTTTTTTTTTTTTTTAACCCACTGCGAGAAAGCGGGGGAAAAGGAAACTGGACCGAAATTCGGTGAACAGTTGTTTGGTTGACAGGGGGAAGGGAAGAGATGGGAGAAGTGCCTCTAACCTATTTGTCTCCCAAGATCCCTTTGGTCCTTTCAAACCACAAATGATTCTTTTGGACCCTTCTTGGAATTTTTCCATGGAAGATGACAAGGAACAATGCCATGAAAACCTTAGGCAAGTAAGATTTCGACTTTGTAACAGATCCATCTGGATGTTGGCTGATGGCTAAAACGGAATTCGAAACTGTAACCCTGGTTCTTGATGTGTCAGCTCGATCAAATGTTACTCTACGAGTTCATAACGAAATATATTTGGTTGACATGTGATGAAACAAATTGCCTTCTCGCAGACAAGTTCTTTCTATACTATTTTATAATGTTCGAAAGGTGAAGTTGAATTTGGGTGAATGTGCACGATCAGTTATTAAAGAATCAGTGTATTTTGGCAAAAAAACTCAAATTCCTATTCGGGCTACCACTACGTAACGAAACTAGAGAAATCATACCAAATTTGAAGCGACTTGCAAAAATCAGCTAAATGCACATGTGACACTCAAAAGAAGAAAGCAAGTGATTTTATTGAGGCATTACACGATTTATTTGACATTGCTCATGTAAATGCAGTAGATATGATTCAGACTGAAGAGGAAAGACAATTTTTTGCTCTCTCAAAGACAAGACCACGATGCATGCTTGGAGCTGATTATACGTTGTTAGCTAAAGAAAAGTGAAGTATTGAAAAAAAACAGAAGTTGGAAGAACGAATAAAGATCTTTAGAAGAAGCAGGTGAAAACGAACTGCTGGAATTAACCACAACTAGTGAGGCAAGTGAAGAAGAGACTGTATATTTATTGGAGGAAGCAGGATCACTTCCAGGTCACAGAATAGTGTCGACACCTTCAAACAAGAAGAGAGGTTCAATTTTGTTGTTTACTCCGAAGTTACTCTCTGCATTAGACAAATGCAAAACAGAACTTCCCTGCAGCGAGAAAGAAAACAATGTAGAAAACAAAAAGCAAAAGAATTCAAGACAAGTTCCGTTTAGTGTCAATTGACTTCCTAGTAGTGCATTGGGATACAAAGCTGATTCCAGAGTTAACAGAACATAAAAAAGTAGACATGCTACCAGTAATTGTTTCATTCCAAGGGAAGACCCAGTTACTTGGAGTACAAAAAATTGAAGCCGCAACTGGTAAACAGCAAGCCGAAGCTGTATTTATACATTGACAGATTCGAGGTTAGAGATAAAGTGAAGGTTGTGTGCTGTGATACTGCCTCCAATACAGGCAATATGAATGGGGCTAGCGTTTTGCTCGAACAACTAATGGGGCGTGACTTACTTTATCTTCCTTGCCGGCGCCATATTTTAGAGATCTTGTTGCGGAGTGTATTCCATGTGAAGATGAATTTACCTACAACAGGTCCAGACGTTTTGATCTTCCAGAGGTTTCAAGAAGCGTGGTCTAAAACTGATACTGGAAAATTCGAAGCTGGACATGAGGATACATATGTAAGATCTGCTGTTCAAGATATCCGTGACCAAACCATAGAATTCTGCATGAATTTCCAAAAATGACAACATGATAGTGACGACTACAAAGAGTTACTGGAGCTAACAGCAATATTTCTTGGAAAAATAGAACCTGTTGGGATTGTCTTCAGGTACCCAGGAGCACTTAATTAATCAAATCAATGACATTTTAACAATGGATGAAAATCAAACAGTTTTTGTTACAGGTTATTAGCAACTATCACAAAAAATACCTCGATAGCAAGAAAGGAACATTATCGAACAACTAAATTATATTGTAAATTCTCATTTTGGTTTACACTGCTGCTTGCATTGTAAATGTGGTAACCTTTTGTTTATCAGTTTTAAAGATTTGTACAAATTGTAAAAAAAAATACAATTGCACGCTTATACAAAGATATTATAATAATAACTATTACTTGATTCGAGATAAGTTGGAAATAACGGCAGATGTGTGTTTCTGGTGAAAAACTACCCCAAAACGATATGTCACACTACCTCATTTCTATTTAAAATTTTGGGTCTCAATCCAAGATGGCGGACTTCAAGATGGCCACCATGATTGTGGTACATAGAATCATGTGCGGTCCTACCTCGATTACCCCTATCCAAGATATGATCTCATTACATCCAGCCGTTCCCAACTTACAAGGGTCTATTACAGACCTTTGCTTCATATTGTATAATGTAAATGCATGCAAAACTTTTGGTCGCTTGCGACACCATTTAATATTATTCAAATGAGCTAATTTTTCTCATGTGTTAGTTTGGTCTGATATGGAACCATTTTAGGGGCTGAGACTGAAAAACCTCGGAAGTCGAGAAATAAACACCACCCTAATATATATACATACCTCATTTATCTCCTACTCTGTAACCTATGACCCGCCTTCTACGTTGAAGAAACCGAAACACCTCCAACAATCCACAACCACCACCACCGCTACTACTCCAAATCGCAACTTCAGCACCTCCCCATACCTGAACACACTTACCACGGCTGCACTTATGACGAAATTTTTCAAGTCAGCATCCTGAAAATCCTGAACCCTGACTGACCTACCAGTTAGAAAGAGATGGGAGCAGACGTACATCTCTATCCTCTCCATGAACCCGGCGTCAACTGCACCTAACTCCCTGCATTCCAGTTTCTTCTTCTTCTTCCATTCTCTTCGTTCCGTCTCTACTTGCAGTTTTATCCTACTTTTGTTCTTTATTATATCTTCCGCTCCCCTCTCATTCTTTTAGGAAGCCCACTTCGAGTAACCTTCTCCATTTGGTGTTTTCTTCAATCCATCTAGTCATTTTTCCGCCTCCATAACCTGGCCCCACTGTTACCACATCAGTTCAAGCCCTGAATGAAATTGTAGGGCGGTTTAATCATAAAAAACTGCACTTAGTGAAAGAATTATGAAACTTGGTACACTTGTAGAGTAAGCCATGGGAAACATTTAAAGATATGGAGGCATTCGGAATTCGTGCTTGTTTGGCCGCCATCTTGAAAATCAATATGGAGTCAACGCGAAGACACAGACTTTTACTTAAATAATAATATTTCCTCATAGAACCATCGTTCTTCCGTCAAATTAAAGATAATGAAGCATTTAAGAATTTAAAGTTAATACATGTTACTTGTACTGCCACCATATTTAAATATAGCGACTGTTATCAGTAAATTTTAGTTGTGCTCGTTACTGAATATTGCTATAATGGCAAATAACTATAAAACTATCACAGATTTGTAAATTCACGTCGAAGTAAACGTGATAGCGCATAATCTAACCTTTCCAATGATGTCATTATCTTTGCTCTATCTTTAAAATGAAGGGAGCTAGTCGATTTTATGTGGCGCAGGGTGTTGTGCTTTGGGACCTTCAATTTGACAACACCAAACACTATGTTTAGAACTTTCAGCAGGTGTAAACTATCTTCTCAGGAAATTACGATAAATACTTCATTCTCGAGTCAAATTAAAGAAAATGAATAAGCGCAAAATGTTAATTGATACATTTTATTATTAGAAATTGTATAATTGAATATTATGTTCTGCCTATCTTTATTTTCTTTAATCTGTAATTTGAAAACTTTCCTTTAAAACATGAAACTTTTTTTTAAAAAAAAGTGAATAACAAAAGTTTCATAGTGTTACTCGAATCACTTCAGGAGCATGTTCCTACACAATCTTTGCACATAAGTGTACACGAAAGTCCATTCTTTTTGCACTTGCAAGCATTTTGATGGCATCCTTTCTTGCAGCTGCACTTAATCAGTTCTCTTCACCGCCTTAGAAATTTCCGATTGAGTTGATTATTTGGTGTTGGTTTCCCATCTAGCAAAATCCATCCCCAATCTTCCAATGGTGGAGTATTAATGATGTTCATTGTGGCTTGTCCCTATATATGACCACTTTGGTAAAGTGCTCTGAAAATATGCTGCTTCAAAGCATCAGCTGTTGGTGGAATGTTGAACATTGTTCTGTTGAAGGCAATAATAGTTGCTTGCGAGCCTCGTTCACAGTCATTAAGTCACTCGTATGAGCATAGCAGAGCACGGTGTATCGTTGGAGGAGATCTAATACATTGTCTGTGATTGTATCTTGAAGAAACGACAGAAACTCAAATGCTTCCAATACTTTAGGAAATGAATTCGATCTCTTCCACATAATTGCTTTTCCACGCCCAAAAAAAAAAAAAAAAAAAAAACAGTATCGCATCCACTGAAAGCGTTTAAGACCTTGACTTTTCAACTCGAAATGGTACGATACTGCCAACACCACAACATTGGTGTCAACTGTTCTGATACATATGTCATGTTTACCATGAAGTACAGCATCCTGAACGTGCAAAATAATGCGGGTATCTGCCTCTTCGTGGTTGCAAACTTCAAGAGAATTTCTGCGTAGACCAGAGCGATTTGTTATAACTGCTGAGCCACGAGTAGATACTACTTCAATGTCTGAAAAGGACCCTGAAGCTACTATTTCCTCTCCTAGGAACGAAAATAGCTCAGATTTGTTTTCGGAATTTTTAAGGAAGTTTTGCCAGTTCCTTGGCAATGTTCCATTTGGTAGTAGCAATAATCTCTGTCCACTACCTCGAGATTCCCTAGTATGAGATTTAATACTAGATATGTTGTAAGTGTCCCATACAACGTCCACTCGTTGCACGTTATACTTGTTAGCATCTTGTTTGATGTATTATTGAAATATGATTGAGTACTCAAGGAACGAACTTGTAGCTGCAGGATTAAGCATGTAAACAAGGGCTGCCCCATCATACACAATTGCATCAAACTTAAGAGAAGCTAAATTCTTTAATGTAATGGTAGAAAAGTCTGGTACAATGGATTCGTCCTGGTCATTTCCACATTCTGTATTAGAGCAGTCTCCTACTACTTCTTCGTTCATAATATATTGTTCTCCAGCACCGAAGCACCTAAGCAATTGAGCTTTATCGCCAGTTCTCATAATCCTATTCTGAGAAAAAAGGTTGAAATGGTTGATTTTCAAAGGCAAAGAAGCTGTCGATATCCAATTCTCTGTTAAGACATATTACAAACAGCTTAGAAAAGAGATCGATGTCGTATTTCAGTGATTTTATAAGCATATTAGTCGATCGAGTCTTTTTAGCTAATCCAAAAATCTTGAAATTATTCTTAGATATTGGTGAGTAGATTGAGACTCGTTGATTTAAAATTCTGTCTTGTGAGTTGTATTTATTCTTCCCTGTTTCTTCAATAATCATAAGAATTCTTTTGCATCCATCTTGTACTACGCCAATTTCCAGTGAAAATAATTCGTTTTCTTCTTCAAGAAATGGATTTCCAAGCTCGTTCAACACTTCACGAAGCGCTTTTACCTTTGCACGAAATCTCTTCTGAAAAGAAATCTCTTCATGGTGCATATACTCTGTTTCTGTGTGCAATCCCAATTGACCTTCCTCGAAGTCTTGAATCATAGATGAAATTTCGGGACCAGCAAGCATCCATCTGCAAAGGGCCGAAAGACTATCCAAAAGACCTATTACTCCACCCTCTCCTTTGACAAGAGCGTTGTTCTGCTCATGGGCTTGATCGATCCCCATAGACGAAAATTTTCTGTCCGTCTTTTTAACAATGAACAGTTCCTGTTGAAAAGTTTCGTAGATTTTTGGCAATGTTTGTGGAAGCTAGACTAGAGATCTTTAAGAAACACCGGAAGCCATCTTGTGTAATTTTGAAAATCCATCGAAAAAAAAAAACCAGGGTATCATATCCTTCAAGGTTGAAAAAAGAGATCGTACAAACATGAACAGAATCATCTGAAGATCCAGGCTTGTAGTCCAGTTCTTAAACATTGGAATATCTTGACTTTTTGCTTTTGTCCATTCCTGGAATACGAGATTGCTGTTATCTTTGTTATAGCTTCTCGCATGTTGATAAAGAGCAACAGCAGTAATTTGGTGAGCTAATCTTGTCTTAGTAATGTTGGAAGCCTTTATGAAAGTGTCTGCAACGCCTGCTGTTGCGATTTCTGCTCTTGTATGTCCAGCCGCTACTATCTAAATACTTGCCTAATATCTTCAGGAAATTTTGCTCGATATGCAGGCATCCAAACATGATGAAAAACTTACTTTCTCCATAACTATGCGGCCAGTTCCATTGCAAGGTTTTAGCTAGTGAATACAATGGCTGATCCATAGCTACAACGGGCGCTTGATCAGGGTTTAAGCGATTTGTCGTGGCTTGTATTAGATCCAATCCATGTTTCATCATGCTAACTGATCCAGAATCTTCTGAAAAAAGTGGAAGTAGTCCTACTAGGGATTTCATTGTTGGTCCCTCCAATTCATGCGTTGCATGAAAGGCAGACCAAGATTTTATTTTCTCCTCCTGCAGGCAGTTATCCAACCAAGATAGTTCTTTGCTTCGTCCAAATAACTCAGTTCTCACTATAATTTGGCCATGATGAATGTAGGTGTTATTTGTTGTTGGAAGGCAACAATGCGCAAGCATGCCGGGAGCACATTGTAAAGATCTAATGGCATTTGAGAAACTTCCTTCGACAAGCATCTTTTATCAAATTTCGCAGTCAAGTTTCTGTTTATGAATTTCTGTCCTTGTATTGGGTGTTGGAATACTGATATACTGGATCTATGGAAAGAATTTTCGCTGGTGGTGCTTGAAGGATTATGGTCGAAGTTGTCATATGCAGATGTCGTGAAAAGGCCAATTTTCTTTTGAGGCGGACAGAAGTCGTTTTCTTCAATACTACGACGCACTGCCACATTACAGAGGAAAGAAGACATAACGAACTATCTATCATACGTTATGGATAAACCAAGAGAGTGAAGAATGTCCACTAGTTCCCTGTTCATTGTCTTTGTGTGTGTTTTCAACGCAAGATATGCAGGAAGAGGTTGTTCTCTATCTTGCCTGTGTCTGAAAGATGTTGATTTTGGGAGTTCTGTGTGAATGTTGAACATAATTAGTTGACAAATAGAGAGAGGTGGTTGAGATGCCGTTACTTCAGTTTTCGGGCTAGATTCATAAAGTGTAAGATAGAAGCAGTGGATCAATCGCATTCTATGGACATTTATCTGTGAACCCACCATTATAGGAACAAACAGAGCGCAATACATTTTCACGTATGGTTTTAGCTACTTTAGCAGTATTAATCGCTTCTTCGTCATAACTTTCGCAGGCCAATCTGATGGAATCACCAATAGCTCCCTCGCATAACAGAAGGTATTCTCGACCAGATTTTTCAGCTCTCATGTCTGGAAAGTTTCGTAGTATTTTCTCACAAAGATGTGTGCTGTGAACTTCTGTGTCAGCGATAGGCATATCATGAAGGGACGAGAACGTTTTTATACATAGCTACAAGATCAGGGATATTAAACACAGGATAAACGGAAACTGCATGTTTCTCACATTTTCTATATAACATAGAATATCAGAAAAAGCGATACCTTCCAATGCGTATGCATTGTGCGTTTCTTCTGAATAAGCTGCTCTTGTAGAAAATCTGCAGGAATTATATAAGGAATTTAAGCATGCCAAATGGTACTTGCGTTCTCTTGCAACCACATCTTCCTCCGCAAGTTTAGCCACTAGCAAGCTGTTTCCTAAAATGTTAACACATTTACCGATATTGCGTTCTATGGATTTTGTAGAAACATTGTGTAGGTCTGAGCCAGTGCTTTTGTCTCAGAAAAAACAAACGTTTGGAAAGGGTTTACTCACTTTTGCTCTGGATGTTCTGGGAACAAAAGTGTTTAAAAGACGAGCTCTTTGAACAGCTGTGTTGTTGAATTTAAGCGAGCATGTCTTATGCCAAACAGCTCTGTTCCTGATGAGAGAATTAACAAGACTTCCACGACACTCCATATGTTTCCTGCTGATCTTTAACGGCAGAGCATCAAGTTCTTGAAGTATTTTGATGTTTTTAGCCAGTAATTCGTAGCCGCTATATAAGTCGATAACTCTCTTATTTGCTGCAGGACAAACAGTAGTTTCACTTGTCTTCTTTTGACAAAGACAGCAAAGTGACCAGTCAAAGGAACAATCATCATCAACATCACCTCCCGCAAACTTCTTTTTTGCGCTAGATGCTATAATGCGTGAATGATAAAATCACTATTCTAATTATATTTTGAAGTATGAAACAAAATTATGTTATATTAATAGAACCAAATAACAAGTACTGTAATTACATATTCCAACAAAATCACTAATTAATATGGAGGACTTAATAATAAAAACTTCGATTAGTGAAACAATTATGAAAGTTGATAGGTTTATACGAGAAGTCACGATTATTCATAGGTTGTTGGTTACAATGTCGCTTCAATCGACGAACAACGCTGTGGAAAGTGCACAATTTACCACTGTGCAAAGCGCATACGTGTTGAATGTTATCATACCTATTTTGACGGTGAAAAGCGCAAATCTATTGCTGTGAAAAGAGCACTTCCATTGTTCTTGTTACTAAATGGCGGTTTCCTCAGACTTATATAAGACTGTATTACAGGATACTTCACACGATATTTACATTTTCTCATTAAACTCGGCAAACGACAGAGTACAGAAAATAAAATCTTTAATTGTTATAACTAATCAAAAAACTAATTAGACAAATGTCACACTGTAAAAGTCACTATGATATGTAAACAAATGATTGTTCATAACACTCACGACGAAAATCTTAACAAATAACCATACAAAACACTTTCTGAGAAATCCTATTGTACTTTTTGTAGCAATATATGAAAGTGTCCACACTTCTCAGCAGGTAGCCTCAAAATTTATAAGTATAGCAATGCAGTTGCAGGATGGATATTATTCTTCACTACCATGAAACCACTTATTCAAAAAGACAAATGAACTTACGGCTTACATATACTTATATAACGATACATATGTCTCTTCAAAATTTATAGAACTACTGGCGTAAGTATTTGATAAGATTATAAACTTCCTGAATAATACAATTTCCAGGCACTGTTCATTTTTCTATGTCAGTTCAACACCATGTATGTTTATTTGCAAGTAGCAAAAGGCCGTGCAGCGTTGCCACATCTTTGCGATAAAAATCCAATATTGTTACAAACTCTACTTCATATCAAGTTTCCCCAAAATAAACGATTAATGATACGAAAAATTTTCATTTTAACGAGTATTTTGGTATTTATCTGGAACAGGCCTCACAAGCACACGAAGTCCCCAATCTTGCTACATGCGGCCAAACGAGCAACTCCTTCAAGTCCTATTTACATATCTGATGGTTTTCTGATATTATTCAGAAATTCATTTTCCTTAATTTGACTCGAGAACGAATTTATCATAATTTCCTGAGAAGATAGTTACACCTGCTGAAAGTTCTAAACATAGTGTTTGGTGTTGTCAAATTGAAGGTCCCACAGCACAACACCCTGCGCCACATAAAATCGACTAGCTCCCTTCAGTTTAACGATAGAGCAAAGATAATGACATCATTGGAAAGGTTAGATTATGCGCTATCACGTTTACTTCGACGTGAATTTACAAATCTGTGATAGTTTTATAGTTATTTGCCATTATAGCAATATTCAGTAACGAGCACAACTAAAATTTACTGATAACAGTCGCTATATTTAAATATGGTGGCAGTACAAAAAACATGTATTAACTTTAAATTCTTAAACCCTTCATTATCTTTAACTTGACGCAAGAACGAGGTATCTAGGGTAGTTCTGGGAGGAGATATTATTTAAATAAAAAACGGTGTCTTCGCGTTGACCCCATACTGATTTCCAAGATGGCGGCCAAACAAGCACGAATTCCGAATGCCTCCATATCTTAAAATGTTTCCCATGGCTTACTCTACAAGCTTCATAATTCTTTCACTAAATGCAGTTTTCCTTTGATTTTTCGGGTTAAGCAGCCCTACTAAAAGCTCCTTGCCAGAGACGACGTGTGGATGTGTTTGTGGTGCGGGATAGGGTAAGTCTTTCCCACCAAGCCGAGATTACTTTCTCAGCATCATCCGAATCTTAGAAACATCCTGATCCACACTAACCCTTCGTCCCACTTGCCTTCAGTTCCCGCTTACAAATGTAACAGCGCTAGATGTAAAACTTGTCCCATCCTTATTACGTCTCTATCAATCTCTATTAACACAACCGATGGAAACTTCACTGAATATCTCAAAGGTACCTGTCAAAATCTCTATTAACACAGCCGATGGCAACTTCACTGAATATCTCAAAGGTACCTGTCAAACCCCAAACGGATTTTTTTTTTTTTCATTTCAGCCCTCCTTCCACCCTGCCTCTTCATTTACTTAATGTTTGTTGGGTAAAGGGAAGCAACGTTCCTCTTTTTTCCTTTTTCAGGAACCACAAAACAAGGGCAGGCGTTCCCCAAAGCCATTTGTTTCCTTTCTGCGCAGGGATGGATTATGAAGAAGCCCTTTGCCCAGTATTTTTTTTTTTAGCTGGGTAGTTTTTGTTGTTGTTATTATTTTTTATTTTCATTTACTTTTAAATTTTACAGATATATACGAGACAATCACAAAACATACAGACAAGAGTACATTTACGCCAAATAACATATATATATATATATATATATATATATATATGATATCCTAATCTGTACACTCTGCCGCCATTCTATGTGGGGAAAACAGGTGGGCCTTTGAATCTCCGTGTCAATCATCACCGCCACTTTTCCCTCACCAACAGACCCGATTCAACAGTGTCTACACACACATCATTGCACAATAATGACTTTGATGACAGTTTCCGTATAGCTATACATATCCCCCACCACAAACACATTCACACGTTGTTTGTGGGAAGGAGCTTTTATTCAGAGCTTGAGAGCAAAACTGAAAAATGCTCTAAACCTGCATTAACGTTTTTTTTTCTCCACGTCTATATCTACACCTCCCCAAGAACCCTGCCCATTCACTGCCAGCTTATTTTTTTTTTTTTTTGCGTTTCCTACACTGAAAAACTTTTTTTTCTACCTTTTTCACCGTCTTTATATATAAGATGGTCAAAAAGGTAAAAAAAAATACATTGTAGAACACCAAAGACAGGCGTACACAATAGAAAAGCGGCAACATTTCGCAAAAACGTTCTAACATAGTACGAGAGAAAATAGAGAGAGGGGGGGGGGGACTGGACTTGTGCTAACGAGATGCCATGTTGCCAAATGTTTCGTGTACACCTGCCTTGGTATTCTATAATGTAAGTAATTCTTTTTCTACCTTTTTCTACCATCTTATAACATAGATTAAATTTTTCAAATTATTATCTTTTAGTATTATTTTTATTTGGCGTATATGTTACAGTCGTTGGAATTTGAAAGATGATAAATATGAAAGTATTCGAAAGTTTCAGGGATTTCGGAAATTTCAGGCTTCTCCTGTTTTATTTTTAGGTTTTCGAACCATTAAAATATATCTACTAGTAATTTGGGAAATTATTCAAATTTCAACATTTCGGAAATTTTTATGGGTTATTTTGTTCTGGGTTTTCGCGAAATATGTTGAGGTAAAAATAGTCTTAAGATTTAATAAAGAAAGATGTTATTCAATTCTGAACTTCTGAAGAGTTCGGGCTTCTCCGGTTTAAAAGCTCGATACGGTACCACTGCGTTCTGTCCGATATCGTCTCAGAACATTTTCTTACAGACAGACGAAATATAAACAGCGGTCATAAAACAGGTAATATTCTCGTGTTCTGATTAAAATATATCACATGTTAGGTTTATGAAAATCGATTTAAATCAGTCAGCAAGTATTAACCTCATTCACCTTCGTTAAAATTTACACTCAAGGAAATGCATATTTATACTTCCTAGTTAAAACAATTTCCATACCATATCTTCATCCGTAGCACGAACTCCAAGAACTTTTCTTTTTTCCCAACTCCGATATACCCAATCTTCAGACATGATATGAACTCCAAAGGTAACGGCATATTGATACTTCTCTCCTTCACACTGGTTTGCAACTAAATGTGTAATTTTGGCGTTCATGTGCTTCCTTATACTTCCTCCCATGTGATGTATGAGATCAACAAGTCTTGACTGAAAAAAAAAGTAGTAGTAGTAGTAGTACAGAAGTGCTCAACGTATTTTCTTAGAAAACCAATACATTACTACAATACAATCTCATCTATAAAGAACACAGAATTTTCATCATTATAAGTACTAAAACTGGACTTACATTTCTACATCTCGGAAGTCAACTACACTATGTCACTTATCGCAAAACTCGAGCTTAGTTCATAGATTTGTTGATTTGAGCACGCTCCTTCATATTTTTTTTGTCTTTTCAATTGCAAATTCTTCTACGAAACAATGATATAGTTGTGTATTTTTCTAGGAAGAGCATGTTCAAATGTACAAAACTATGTGCTAAGGTCCAGTTTGACAAGAAAGTGACATACTGTGGTTTGTCTCCGAGGTACAGATTTAATCCCTTACTATCGCTAATTCTGTCCAATATGGCGACTAAACGCACCAGATGTCAATCATATGGCCATTTCCTTATGTTATTACTGATCGAAACGAAGAGTTGAAGTTCAACTGTGAGTCTAGTGAACTGCATACGAAATTAGAATTACGTGGCTAGAGGATGAAAGGAAAAACTTTTATTAGTGTCATTATGGACGGATCTGGAATAAAATATTTTTAGCGAATGAGTTTTATATGAATGAAATTTAGTGATTTTCGGTTTAACTGTCAATTTATATTAGATTGCTTTCGGAGCTGGAGATTTATCTAACAGCACTATGCCAGTTGTATGTTTACCAAGTGTTAAAAATAGCTTTGGTTTATTTAATTTATTTATGGCCTTTAGGTACCTATGGTTCAGGTTGGAATAGGATAGGTAAAATATGTGGGAAAGAGTCATCTAGGGCCTAAGTTGAAGGTTCCATCCCGGCATTTGTCTGGCGTGACTCAGGAGATAGAAACAAAATACAAAATCTCAGTCTAGATGGTCGGTCGCTGGGATCGAATCCAGGACTTCATGAATGCAACACGAACACTACCAACTGAGCTACGGCCGTTCGTGCAAATGCCTTTGAGTAATTGTTCCCGTGCTTTACTGTACCGCAACTGTACCGTTCTCGTGAAAGTAACTTTACTATACCGCAACACCTGGTATTCAACACATAAACATAAGACATGTAGTTTTATCAGGTTTTGAGAGGTGCATAATCCATAAATCGTATCTGTTTAACTACTAACTGACCCTGACCATAAACCCTGATGCTATAGCCCATTCCCATATTTTTAACTGTTCCATCTACTTCTTCTCTACATCATCTTCGTCATACTTTCCTTCTTCCATTTTTTCCGGTCACTATCGATAAACTTGTCACTTCATTTTCGATATAGAGATATATGTTAGTATACTAAATGTATGCCTCTCCTCTGTGTCCTGTCCTCCTTTCACACATATAATTAGCCCAGCTGTCTCATCGAAATGTTCCTGTGTTGGCAATTATTTATGGGGAAAGTTTTAATTCAGTTGCATCATCATCAATTTTTTTTTTTTTTTCGCAGTCCTTGTCTTGTATGCGCTTCTTCTGATTTTTGTGAATCTACCAAATTTTGTTGTCTCACATAAATTGAGGGCTCCCATTGTTGTATATAACGTTGGAATTGTCTCTCCTCAAAATAAAAAGCTGGTGTATTGGCGTAGTAGATCGTGTTTGTCGGGGTATGTATTGTCATTGTCAATTCATGAGCTAACGCTACATCGAAATTCCTTAGTCTACAAGCCTCAATATCTAAAAGCTTCTCTTGTTCTGCTAAAGAATATTCATCAAGCTGGGACTTTGATAATGTTCCTGATATTCCTGTTTCCGTATTGTTCATGTATCATAGTTTTCATCCAGCGTAAACGCATCTTCAAGTTTGACATTCGACAGAGACTGGCAGCTCAGCCGTATAATTCGATTCATCAGTTTGGACTTCGGTATCTACCAAATAGGAACTATTCCCAGAACTCCCGACCGTTAGATATTCTAATTGTGTAAGTGAATGTACGCGTTTAAAAACGGCTGATAAATACAGTCTGATTATACACTGTCAGTCTTTAACACCATCTGAATTTCCCTGATCAACGTATCATTCAATTGAGCTCTTTGTTGCCTAAACCACTGATGTTCCTTTACAAATGATTTTTTTTTTAACAAAAACAACAGTAGTCTTTTCTAATATATATGTACATATCTACTATGTATGACTAACACAAAGAAAGGCCGGAAGTGCAATTTAAGGTAACTTTACGATAAAAAGGAAACTAGTTTCTTACAGCTTATATGTTCCATATGTGAACACACACACAAAATTTATACACAGACGACTTCTATATTTCGAGCCCACTGTAGGCTCATAATCATGTATAGAGGAGAAAAGACATGCAAATGCAGAATAAAAGCAACGTTGAAGATACAGTGTCAACACGCGGCGGACGATGCATCAAGCTTGGAGAACAATTGACTGCTGTATAGCGTGTAGATTTCAGGAGCTTGGAACAATTTACAACTGTAATGAGTGTAAGTTCGGGAGGGGATTGGGGACGGAAATGTGTTGAAAATGCAGAGAAAATGGGAGGTTTGTAGTTATTCAAGGTGAAAGCCAGGTTTCATTTTCGCGTGTTGATGTGCAGGTCGTACGGGGCAAAACGTGTATTATGGCAACCAGGAAAGATAGATCAAAATTGGTGTTGTGAGACTCGGTGTGTAAGGAGACTGGGGCATCCGGTTTGTTGATAGTATAAAGGTGACGATGGTTGTTAACAAGAATGTTAACAGCACCACCTGTTTCCCCCACATGAAAGGCATCACAGAACTTGCAGGTTAGGATAATATTAGAGGTGTGGCGTTTACCCTTGGGGTCTAGGGTGTACCGACCACTAGCAGTATTGATAGTGACTGTGGGAGAAGTGATGAAAATAGAGCAGGTACTACTACATCTGGGTCTCTTGTATATATCAGGGTTCCCACTCTTTTGTCAAGATCAAATTCCCTGGCTTTTCCAGGATTTCCAGGTCACTACTCAGAAATTTCCAGGTACCCCGTTTTGTATATATATCATAATTCCATGGGAAAATAAAGATCATAGTTGCATGAAAACAAAGATACATCAAAATATTTCACTGTATTCTTTTCTTAAATTGCTTCATGGTTGGTACATTAGCCTCCAAGTAATTTCAAATCTAACATTAAATGCCTGCTGTTGCTAAACGAACTGCAAACAATAAGCTATAACATTCCCTGACTTTTCCAGGACCTTTTAGTGCTAAGCTGGATTCCCTGATTATTCCAGGTTTTCCAGGGAAGTGGGAACCCTGATATATGGGCGCCGTCTTCAGGCCATCATAGAGAGAGAGAGAGAAAAATATATTGTTATGTGAAGTTTAATACATATGTATATCTAAGTATGTAGAAAGATGTTTATTATTTACTAACTGAAACACTTTTAGTTGATTTACTAAAGTCCAACTGTAAAACTCCCATTTTTAAATTACTCCGGTGTCACTGTTGCTTGACACCAAAGTCGTTTCCTTTTTTTTAAAAAAAAGTGAGCGTTTGCGGACATATTGGAAGAACTTGAGTTAATATCTGTCATGTTTAGATAAAATGTATTTAGGTCGTATTTACAACAAATTCCTGTTCGAGTACAAGAATTATGAAACCTAAAAATTATCAAAATATTGTACGTACAGGTAAGCACAGAAGTGTTAAAATTCGAAATGGTGGGAAATCTCGAATAAGTGGGAACCTAAGAAAAGTGTACCTCAGTAAATTAACTGGTCGCAGTATTTACCTAGTCGGGTCATAATTTCTGTCCCAAACTTGTACGGAAAATTCCAGTTGTTAGGAATGATGTATGAAAATATCCTAGCATTGATGTAAAACGGTAATGTTGGTTGAACTTACACCACCATTGTTTTCCTTTGTTTCTTGCAGAGTGAAGATGGAA
This sequence comes from Lepisma saccharinum, assembly GCA_022664845.1. NCBI lineage: Eukaryota > Metazoa > Arthropoda > Insecta > Zygentoma > Lepismatidae > Lepisma > Lepisma saccharinum. Next base: position 31,919 of record JAGDQP010003364.1, read on the forward strand.
TGGGGAAAGAAAGATGATAGTATCGCAGTTCTAGCCTTACACAAGTGCGGACACCCTCCGACGACTATCTTAAAGTTACTGCGGAAACTGAACATTACACAAAAATTTGTTTATCGCACCATACAGCGATATAATGAAACATCGTCTATCGAATATAAGCCTCGCACTGGTAGACCTCGCTCCGTTAGGACACCAGCTGTCGTTAAGGCAGTGAAGGCACGAATCGCCCGAAATCCGATCCGTAAGCAGAAACTCATAGCACTGCAAATGAACATATCACGATCATCAATGAAAAGGGCGATCAATGAAGACCTAGGACTGCATGCCTATTGCAGAAGGACAGGCCATCGGTTAAAGCAGCGCTTGATGAGAATGCGACGTGACAGATCAAAGTTGCTCCTGCAGCAGTACGCGGATAACAAGCATCGACACATCTTGTTTACAGATGAGAAAATTTTCCCTGTTGAAGAACAACTCAACCACCAGAATAGAATGAAAGAGTGTGTGAACCAGCGCTGCAGTATGTGAACAAGTTCCCCGAGTCCAGCGAGATCATCACCCCGCATCAGTGATGGTTTGGCTGGGTGTGTCGTTCTGGGGCCCCACTGAAGTCCATTTTTACCAAAAAGGTGTCCAAACAGGTGCCAAAGTGTACCAGGAGGACATTCTCGACAAGGTGGTGGAACCTCTTGGCAACACTCTGTTCAAAAATAAGCCTTGGGTGTTCCAACAGGACTCAGCACCACCTCACAAGGCGAAATCGACTCAGGAGTAGTTTCGTCGCAACAACACTGCGTTCATCACCACCAAAGAATGGCCGTCGTCCGGCCCAGACTTAAATCCTCCTGACTACAAGATCTGGTCCTATTTGGAGAAGAAGGTGTGTTCTTAACCTCACGTAACTTCGGACCGCTTGAAAACGGATATAGTGAAAGCAATGGCTAACATAGACATGAATGTGGTGCACGCTGCCATTGATGATTTGCCACGTCGTTTACGAGCCTGTGTCCAGGCAAGATGAAATCATTTTGAATAAATGTTGTTCCCAATTGACTGTCACTCATCGTTGTTTTATTTCGCAAAACATTTTCATTTTCCTCTGCGTATTTTACTTGTCTTCTGCCGTTGGGACAGAACTTATGACCCGACTAGGTACACTATTTAACATACAATCTAACCTCACAAAATACTACAGACACACTTAAATTACATCTCAACGACGGTCTGAAGACGGATGGAGAGAGCCATTCCGAACCTATCTAATTCATATTGAAACAACTACTTAAGAAGGCGCCATTAAAGACTAAGGTGAGCCGTAATAGTTGTAATTGGGTCCTCAGTGTGTTTAAAACGTCTATTTGAATTTCAATACTTGACAAAATATATATTGAAGTTAAGGTAATTTCAGAACTTAGTTTAACATCAGACCCAAAGTACATAAGCATATTAGCCCAATTAGAGACTAAAACCAGACACGCGTGATTAAGAGGATAAGAGTTGAAATGAGAAAAAACGGGGCATCAATCAGAAAGAAGAAGTATAGCTGAAATCAGCTCGAGTACCCTCGGGGTCGCCACATCTGTACTCACAAGAAGTCAGAGTCCCTGAGAGCTTCTTACAAAAAATCATTACTTTCTATGACCTTAAATTAACAAATTCAATGAAGTTTGTTTTAAATGTTTATAGACTTAAATTAATAAAGTGAAAATTAAAAATAATAACATTAAGAAAATTGAGGTTTCTGCTCGAATTCCAGCTTTTTTTTTTCCACGTCCAAAATAAAATTCCACGGTTTTCACGGTTTTCCAGGTCAGTAGACACCCTGTAGAGGTTTCGGTATCTCGATATTTCGGTATGGATGATACAGAGTTTTCGGTATTCGAAAATACCGATACCGATTTCGGTATATCGATATTTTGACGGCCCTAATTCCTGGACACTTCTGGAGGTAAAGGCAGCAGCGAGCGTGGGTCTGACTCACCTTACTTTGTGCCGTTGGTGGAGCGCTACCTCCACATCTCCTATGCGGCGTTCACGGGCCTTTACCTTTTTGCCGTTCATATAATAAATAGCTTCGGATTTCAATCAATAGCAAATTTCATCAAATTTGGTAAAATAGAACCTACAATTTCTAGCAAGTGCTTATGAGTAGACCGAAAGCGCGAATAAAACGTTATAGAGGCTACTTTAGAAAGAGTACTTATCATATAACCCCTACCATTTTTTTAAAGAAAATGTTTAAAATACGATTTTTTGCAGTCTATAAAAAACTTGTTTAAAACAAAAAAAAAATACGTTTTATTTTTTTATTTTTTTTTCAACCCTGATTAACAGATTGACCAAGTCATGTAGACGGGAAAATTACTACAAGGGTCGGAAAAACACTAAATTGCGATGTGGGAACGGGATAGGTAAATGAGTCGGTGAGAGGCTTCCTAAAGAAATAAGAAGGTAAATAACATTAATAATTAGCTTATTTGCCCGCTCCTTGGTGCGGGATGAATTTTGAATTTGAATTATATTAATGGCCTTTAGGCATCTAAGGCCGGGATAGGTGAGGGAAAAGGATTCGGGAAGTGTTGTGATTTGACGGGTGTGACTGAGGAAGAATCCAATCAGAATAGGCGGCCGCTGAGACCCAACCCACGACTTCCCGAATGCTACGGCAACGCTCCACCACTGAGCTAAAGCGATTCGGTTCGTGCGAGGTAAGTAAAATACGTTGGCAACACTAATAGTCATACTATTACTACTACCCCAACCACTACTTTAACTACTACTGCAAGTACTACTACTTTTACAAATGCTATTACTAATGCAACAATTACTAGTAGTATTTACCCATATATTACTACACTTTTATCAAATCCTATTCATTAATTTCTTAACTATATCACATCTAATCTGCTTTGAAATATTAAATCTAAATATTTTAAGTTTGCAACAATCCAAATTTGAAATTAAAAATCTAAACTACTTATTTATTTCAGGTTGTTGTTTTAATTAAAAATGGAAACAATTTTATATTTCACTTCTATTTAAGCCTACTACGCTAGGCATTTTCTTAGCTGTTATTGAACAATGGGTATGGTCGTCATACCACCAAATAAACATCTAAAATGTACCGATTGTAATTTTATTTCAGTTTTCCGATGGTTGGGGACTGCTTTTGAGGTAGTGAGAAAGAAGCGATTTTAGATCATTAATATATCTTCGTTAAGTGGCCTCTTCGCTCCAACCCCCACATTTTAAACATTTCAAAAACTAAGAGCACTATCAAAATTGTAAGCGCATAACGCACTAGAACTTACAAATTACTATGAAATACAATGGACAGCGATCTCGAAAACTTGTCGATTGATTAGTGCTGAAGCTTCAACTAAATAATGACGTCGTCATCTTTGAACACGTATCATTCATCAATTGAAGATCTCGAGATCGCTGTTATTGTATTTTATCGTAATTTGTAAGCTCTAGTGCGCTTACATTTCTGATACTGCTCTTAGATTCTGAAATATTTCGAAAAAAGTTAAAATGTGCGGGTTGAAGCGAGGAGGATTCTTAATATTTTTGACTCGTCGTGAAATATTCTTGCCGAATTTTGGCCTTGTTAGGGTATGTTATTGGGGTAGGCTACTTAACTAGATAACTAGAAATTTATATTGTTCATGCACTTAACAAGGAACTTTAATTTTTTTTTTTTTTCTTTTTCTGAAATACCAAACGAATCACGCGAATTTCAGCTTTCGAGAACAAAGGGAAGTAAGTTTTCAATATCCGGGGGATTCGAGTGTTATTGAGGATCCTTTGCAGGGTAGAGGACAACTTTTAATAGTGTTGGACCCTCCAAATCCACTGACACCGTCCCAAATTAATTTTTAAATACATGTATGGAAGTACTGAACGGCACCGAACGATATTGAAATACCAAAAATGGAAAATAAATAATAACAGGGAAGAGCAAATCAAATGTGACTGCGGGGAAAAGGTAAAACGAATTTTATGGGTGGATAGCCGAAAATCCGAAACTCTGATCCGGCTCCGAAGATTCGAAACTCGAATCCGGATACCTGACACCCGGACCCGAAGATCCGAAATCCGGTTCCTCGATGTTTTGGATATCCGGTCCAATGGATTCGTGCGATTTCGGTCGCAGATTCAAGGACCCAGTATTCGGACTTCGTTCTTATGATACCAAGCCGCTGTAGCTCAGTGAAAAAGCGTTGGTGTAACATTCAGAGGTCGTGGGTCCGATCCTAGCGGCCGACTATCCTGACTGAGGTTTTTCTAAGGTTTTTACTCGGTCATACAAGGCACATACTGGGATGGCACCTTCAACATGTGTTGGCCGACACCTTCAACATGTGTTGGCCATAAATAAAATTCAAATTCAATTAATGTTTCAACCTACGCCTATCTCAGACTGAATCTAAACTCCGTCTTTGCAATCGACCCTAATTGTTCAGAGTTGTTTGACGTTATATTTTGGCTCTCCAAGCAACACTAGAATAAGTTGCACAGTAATATTGCACAGTATGTCAAGTTTTGGATCGGGTCTATCTTCCAACCTCGCTTATCTCCTACTCTGTAACCTACGTTGGCGAAACTCGAACTCCTCAAACATTCCGCATCAACAACCATCGCCACTGCTCCAATTCACAACTTCCGTACCTCCCTATACCTGAACACACTCCTTATCACGGCAGCACCTTTGACGAAACCTTTCGAGTCAGAATCCTAAAAGTACCCTGACTCACCTTCCGCAGTAAGAAAGAGATCGGAGCAGACGTACATCTCCATCCCTTCCGCAAACCATGAACCCGGCCTCAACTGCCTGTGACTCCTTGCAACGCAGTGCCGTCTTCTTCCTTTTTCTTCCTTGTTCCGTCTCTAGTTGCACTTTCGTTTTATTCTATCTTTCTAAATTGTTTCTTTGTTCTCCCCTTCATCATCATCATTTTTATTATTATTATTTCCCCTCCCCTCCGATTCTTTACCCTCTTATTTCTTCAGGAAGCCCCTTACCTGCTCCTAGTAACCTTCGCACTTTCTTCTCCACTTGGTGTTTTCTCCGACCCATCTAGTCATTTTCCCCCTCCATAACCTGGCCACACTGTCACCCAGTATCATTGACAATATGTCGTTTTCTTACCACCACACTCCCGCACCTGTCCGCTCTGTCCATTTTCCTTCCTACCAGTTGAAAACGCAATTGCGAAACGTACTAATTTTCTATAGTTTTGTGAAGTTCGTGTGCACCTATCTCGATGTGCTCGTGTGCAAGATTTCAATATGTATCCTTTTTTTTTCTACCTTGTTTACCATCTTATGTTTTCCCGCGTCAGGCTACCTTTGTTCCGACCACGTGGTCACATCAACCACTTCTTTGTCCTTTATGTTTTCCTGTTATTTTGTTCTGAGTTAGTTTCGACAATCCTTTGAATTTTCCACCTTTGTTGCTTGTTCCCAGCCCCTTCGTATGTTCTCTTCCTTTATTATTATTATTTGTATTATTATTACAAGATGGCGCCGGCTAAGGATGCCTGCGGAATATGTGGGAAACTGATTTACGGCAAACAGGTAGTTTTACCTTGTTCCAAGTGCAAGAAAAGATTTCATGTGAAAGACTGTCTTAAATTCGACAAAGTTAAGTCTCAAGCTTTTCACAATAACGGTATTTTTTCTTATAACTGTCAAGAATGTCTAAGCAACGGCAATGAAGAATCGAATATGACTTCTGAAGCATCATGTGTTGACCGGAACACTCAAGAATGGAGGAAATAGCAATGATATTGGAGATGAAGCAGGTAACTCTGAATCGCCTAGTTCGGTAACAGATAATGGCATGAATAATCAAGGTAGGTCGTGTAGCAATCCAAGCTGTAATGTTTGAGCTGTCATAGAAGGTGTTAATATGCTGAACAGTCATTTTGAAACATTAAAAGCCGAACTTATTGATTTAAAACATAAAAACAATAAACTGGCAGATCTATTAAATTATTTCCTTGGTTCGAAGACGTATACCGATGTACTCGCTAACGTACGAAACACTGTTCCTGTACAAGGGCGCTTCACCAGCAACAACAATGTAGAACAGTCTTCAGTTCCGGCAACGGGATAAATAATGAGCAAGAGAAATGGATTGACGTGCAGAATAAAAGGAACAGGAACAAACAACAAAAGAAGAATACAAAATCCCTGCAAGCTATATCTGTTAACAAGGATCAAAAAAAAATAATACTGGTACAAGGTACAAGAGTTACCAACGAACTGAAGGTGATAGCAAAACAAAATAAAACAAAAGCTTTATTTGTAAGCAGATTCGACCATAATGTTACTTGTCAAGATTTAATTGAATACATTCAAGAAAACTCTGACGCCAAACCTGTTAAGTGTGTAAAACTAAAAACTAAATTTCCAGGGTGTGCATCTTTCTATATTCATGATATGTTACTAAGACCAGATTTCTAGCCGGAGGGAGTCCTGTACACGCAGTTCCTAGGAAAGCTGCGCGAGGACAGGATTCTCAGTCCTAGCCCTGCAAACCGAGAATTACAGTCTGATGACACGCTAAGTCATGGCTGTACAAGGGTAGAAACTCAGTCAAGTGTAGACAGTGAGAAAGAAACAGGAATAAATAGGAAGAAAGAAAGTGTGAAAGAGAATTAATAGTCTTAGCATTTGGCATCAAAATGTGCGTGAATTGAGAACTAAAAGTGAACAATTCTTTTTATCAGTAGCAGATTGTAATTATAACATTATATTAGTGACTGAAAACTGGTTTACGAATGAACAATAGAACATTGATTATTTCCCACAAACATACGATGTATTTAGAGCTGATAGGCATAATGATGCTGACTTTGATATACGCGGTGGTGGTTTTGATTGCATCAAAAAATAAAAAGTTTCAACATAAATAGAAGAAATGATTTAGAAGTTTTTGATGAATGTGTTTGGGTTGAAATTCAATGTTCAAGGAAGAAAAATATATTAATATGCTGTTTGTATTTTACACCCAACATTTCTCCGGAAATAATTCAAAAATTTTATAGTTATCTCTAAAAAGATTAATCCTGTTCATTATGCATTACTAATTGTTGGAGACTTTAATATAACTAAGGTTGATTGGGTGAGTCGTCAATTCAAACCTGATATTCATTTTTATTCTAAAAGAAAAGCTATAAGTTCGTTTGACTTTCTTGATACTGTGTTTAGAGGTGGACAAAAAATGTATAGAAAGAGATTAAATATTGATATGTTTTTTGGTACAAGCTGAAATTATACAAGAATCAATGGAAAAACAAGATCTGTATCATGATCCAGTTCAAATTGTAATATCTAATTTTAATACACTAAAAAATAATGAAGTATTTAATGTAGTTCAATATCATAAAGGTTATACAAACAACTTGCTTCTCAAAACTGGATCAATATTTTACTATCTCAGATTATTGAGGACGCGGCTATGCAAATTGAAAACTCAATAATAAAAAGTATTGCAGATAATATTCAAAAAGAAAATGTAAATAAAAAAAATCCTTCTTGTTTTTTCTGTGAGTTAAGGAAGACTACTTGACAATATAGATGATTATCAAGTATTTGATGAACTTAGAAAGAAATCGAAATGGTTAATAAAAAGGGACACACAACGTTATATTGATAATATACAAGATAAATTAAGTACTGAAACTGTTAAATTTTGGAACTAATATGTAAATAAGTCTAAGAATTTTAGTACTGTTACTGGTATAGAGGCGAAAAACGAAGTAATTACTGATTCAAATGAGTTGTCTGAACTATACGGTGGTTATTTTCAGCCTATATATGAACCTAATAGAAACATAAATAATGAGCTAATCAATGTTGAAAATTCAACTTACAACGTTACTGAAATACCATTAAATGAAGAGAATGAAGTAGTTCTAGCCATAAAATCATTACGAAATAAAACCTCCACAGACATTGATCAAATCCCTGCTTTTATTATCAAAGATATTAGTGCAATTATAGCTCCTGTGTCAATTTTTAATTGGAGTTTATGTACAGTTAAATATCCCGCTAATTGGAAAACTTCTTTAGTTACTCCTATTCCAAAGAGTAGTAGGAAGAAACTTCAAGACTTCAGACCTATAACTAGCATGAATGTTGTACCTAAAGTTTTGGAAAAAATAATATTTAAACGTATATATAGTTATGTTGAAAAACAACTTTCTGATCATCAACATGGGTTTGTACAAAAGAGGTCAACAATAACAAATTTAACTCAGTTTTTGTCTAGAACAGGATCTATAGTTGAACAAAGTGTCAAGTCGATGTTATTTATTTTGACTTTCAAAAGGCTTTCGATAAGTTATCGCATAAAATTTTGTTAAAGAAACTTGTGTTTTTTGGTTTTTCACCTAAATTTATCTCCTGGTTTGATTCTTACCTAGCTGAAAGAAAGTTCAAGGTAAAATATAAAGGCTGTATATCATCGATTTTTCCGATAACATCTGGAGTTCCTCAAGGATCAAATTTGGGACCTTTACTGTTTAGAATATATATTAATGATCTTCTGACAAAATTTACTTCTGAAGCATTGATGTATGCTGATATTAAAATATTTAAACAAATTAACTCTTTAGATGATCATTATGCCTTACAAAATGATTTAAACTTAGCTACCGAATGGTCTATTATTAATCAATTAAATGTCAACAAAACGGTGGGTATGATTATGCCTAGAAAAACTAATCCATCTCATTATTAATATAAGATTGGTGAGGGAGTTATTGTATTTAAGGACAAAGTTAAAGATTTGGGTATTCTCATACATAAAAAGTTATATTTTACGAACCATATTGAAACTATAACATCCAAAGCCAAAAGGAATTTGAGTCTTATTAAATAGGTTGCAAAAAAAATTTAATAATATAAGTGTATGTAAATTGTTGTACTGTGCATTGGTCAGAAGCCATTTTGAATATGCAAGTGTAGTGTGGAACTCTGATAAAAATATTTAATTAATAAAATTGAGGCAATTTAGAATAATTTCTTGGCATGGCTTAAATGGAAATTTAAATCCAATTTTGATTGTCCTTCTGTAAGCGAAAAGAGAACTATGTTGGGAATATTGAATCTGAAAGATCGCAGATTGCTATCTGATGTAATGTTCTTTTCTGATGCTCTTACTGGATAAGATAAAATAAAATGAATTGTATGGGCGGTAACAGCACTATGGCTTACGCCCGTCCCGATGCTCTTACTGGAAAACAAGGGTTTATTAACACTATAAATATCTTTATGTATCTTTCAAGGAAAATTGAACTCTTTTTTTCCTGTTTACCATTGTAGCTCGCCAGTACAAAGATGAGCTAAAAATGTAAATAAATTTAATGATGATTTTAAAACTTTAAGAAACAAAATTATAGAATATGTATTGGATTTGTAAATTCAAGTTTTGGTGACAGAAGTGATGGCTTTTTAAAATCTAACCTTGACATTATCTTGAACCTTCTGTATGGTATTTTGTTGTTGAATATGTATTATCGATGTGTTTTTCTTGCAATATTTTTGATTGTTTCCTTTTATATTGTCTACATGTATTTTATATATTAATGTTTTGTAATGGGAGACATGTATTGGCCTATATGCTGCACTGTCATTTTTCGACGCCCAAATAAATTCAAATTCAATTATTATTATTATTATTTTCTTTTTCCCTGAGTTATTGCTTTTCCCTTTTTTACTCATGTTTTGGTTAACTTTCAGATAATTGACTCGTTTACTTCCCGTCCAAGCTTTACTTGAGTTTTTGCACTCCCCCTTTTTCGTCTTTACTTGACTTTCTGCACTCCTACTGGTACCATTTTCTCCAATCCTTTTCTGTTCTGGATTAACAGTTTCGTCCCCACTACACTTAAGTTTTCCCGCATTCTCTCACATATTGAATTCCAGCAATCCTGCCTCAACTAGGACTTACACCTAAAGACCTAACTCCCAAAATCCTCCTCTCTGGTTTCTCGTCATCCGATCGACACAAGCCCTTTCACTTCTGCAGATACAACTCTGTTAATCTGGCCACTTTAACACTCTACTTACACTTTCACCAAGCCTTAGAGCTCTCCAAAGAACTGCAATCTCTCATCAAAATCCTGCTTTCCTACCATCTCCCCCCATCTCTAACATATACGAAACCCTAACTGATGCTTCCCGTCTCTTGCTTGACCTGAGACCCAAACACCTTTCCAAACTTTCTCGACATTGCTTTCTGCCCTATCTCAAGGATCCTCTCTTCCTTTGCCTCTCCCTACATCCTCCACTCCTCCCCATTTACTCGGAGTGACCCCTCCCACCTTTAATTAGTTGTCTTGATCCGACCTCTCTTAGCACTTTCCGGAGCAACCTAACTTCAGCACCACAGAGACTCAAAAGTAACCGCATAAGTGAACCCACCACCTTAAGTCAACCAAAAAATCCTAAATGCCCGCAGCCATCCTCAACCTTCCTTCCCACACACTTTCAGATACCGAACACAAAGTCCTTTCGTACGGCTTTTCCTTTTCTCCTTCCCGCCATACTGAAGAAGCCAACCTACTTAATGATTTCCTCACCTTTACCAGTAACCTCAGGTGACACTACCACTGGTCCACTCATCCTGACACCTATCAGACCAGAACCTCTGACACCGAAACTCATCCCAGCCTACACAAATTCCTTCCTGCCTCCAGTAAGGATCCTCACCCTCCAAACCACCCTGTCGAACTGTACATATCCTTTCTCCCCAAACAAATTGCTCACCCTGAATTCACTGACACGTTCCTATCACATTACAACCTCACAACTGCAGAACAAAGAGCTATCTCCGATCTTCGTTCTGATCCAACCATCATTATAAGCCCGGCTGACAAGGGATCCACCATAGTCATGAACTACTCTGACTACCAATCCGAAGCCCTCAAACAACTTTCCGTTCTTACCTTTACCGTCCCCTCGAGGAAGATCCAACCCAATGCTTCCTTAATAGGATCCGCACCTACCTTCAAGTGCATGGACACCATGAGGGGCTGTCGCGTTCAACTGTCTCTACACCCTGTCCTGACAATCCCAAAACTCCTAAATTTTACCTACTTCCCAAAATCCATAAACCTGCTAATCCCGGCAGACCCATAGTTTCCAGTATTGGCTCTCCCACTGAAACAATCTCCGCCTTCCTTGACCACCATCTCCAACCATTTGTCCAACTCTGCATTCCTACATCAAGGATACAAACCATTTCCACTCCACAATACATTCTTTCTCTGATCCTCTCCCACCTGACACCATGTTAGTTACAGTCGAGGTGACATCACTGTATACCAACATTCCCCACACCCATGGCCTCGTTGCCTTGAACATTTTCTTGAAACACGCCCCAGTCCTCGTAAACCCAGTACACCATTTCTGCTTCAGCTAGCCCAGGTTGTTCTTACCGTGAAACACTTCACCTTTGAGAACCACAATTTCCAGCAAATCAAAGGCACAGCCTTGGGAACTCGCATGGCCCCTTCCTACGTTAACCTTTTCATGGGACGCCTGGAGACCCAATACCTCAACTCCACACATCTCAAACCTTTCACCTGACTTCGCTATATCGACGATATTTTCTTGATCTGGACCCACGGACAAGAGCCTCGGGAAACATTACTGCAAAACCTCAACTGTACCTTTCACCTAGTCCTTCTCCAGGGAACACCTAACTTTCCTTTATGTGGATGTCTGGCTCAAGAACAATCGACTTGAGACACGCGTTCACATCAAACCTACTAACAGTATGTAGTATCTCCATTTCAACAGCTCCTATCCATACCATACCAAACGCTCTCTTCCATATGCTCTTGCTGGCCGGGGCTCCCGTATCTGTTCTTCTGATGACCTGCCCCGTAACTTTTTCAGTACCCTCTCCTCAGCTCTCACTAATCGTGGATATGCCAAACACCTCATCCGTAAACAACTGGACCATGCCCGTAAACCCCCTAACTCCAACTGACCTCCCCGCGAAGCTCTTTCCGTTCCCAATCTTCTCACCAGCATGCAGACCCTCCAAAAGCTCCTCAAACTGGCACACGCTATCCACACTGCGTCACTGAAGCTGAAAGAGTTTTCCCGTCGTGTCCCAAAATAGTCTACCCCAGACCTCCGAATCTCAACAAGATTCTCACCAGAACTGGACCAATTCTGCCCCATCTCCCCAAACATAGCAAGTACGATAGAACCGTCTGGAAAACCTGTCCTATTTTTGATCATAGTCTTTCCTTCGCACATCCTATCACTCACAAGACGTACTCTTTCAGACACTACGGTAGTTGCCTATCTTCCAACCTCGTTTATCTATATGGTGTTAAGGAAACGCCATATTGCCAATGATGCTGGGTAACAGTGTGGCCAGGTTATAGAGAGAGAAAATGACTAAATGGGTCTGAGAAAACACCAAGTGGAGAAGAAAGTGCAAAGGTAACTAGGAGCAGGTAAGGGGCTTCCTGAAGGTGAAATTTTAATAGAAAGGAAAGGATTTGTACTTACCTGATATCTTGACGAAAATCTGGGAAAAAAATTACACGCACAACACTATGAAGTCACTTATAATTTTCTGATGCATCCGTCTTCAGTAGTAGACAATAAAGAAGTTCGCTTAACACACGTTCACAATTTAAAGTGACAGAAAAACATGAAGGACGGCCACATCAAAACCAAATGACGACGTTCTGCGCCTCCGCAAGAACTCATGGTACAGGGATTTGGGAAATGAGTTTCGTGTTGAAAATTGAGATGGGTACAATGAAAAACAAATGGACTCAGTACGGGATACGTAGTCAAGAAAGTGGAATGCAGTACTGAAATCGCAGTAGGAGATAGTGGGATATAGTATAGAAAACGTACCCCGAAAAAGTGGATGGCATAGTAGAAAACGAAATGAAAATAGAGTAGGTTGCTGAGTCAGTCACAAAAAGGGGGAGGTAGTATAGAAAACTAAAAAAAAAAAAAAATGTAGGGGTGGTGCGGAAGTGTGGGTGTAGACGAGGAGAGATGAAAGAAAAAAGTTACTGCAGGTTTCAGTTTAGAATTCAAGCCCTGTATGGAAGTTCCTTCCCAGAGACGTCGTGTGGATGTGTTTGTGGTTGATAATAGAGTATGGATTACAGCTATACGGGAATTGTCCTTTCCTTTCTATTAAAGTTTCACCTATTATATTGCCTATCAGGCCTTCTTCTATATGTACTTTATATATATTTATATATATATATATATATATATATATAATTCACAGTCATATTCCATCCACTACTGGATGAGGTAGGAGGGAGGAGTTGATCTACTGCTGCTCCCACGCTGACCAGACGTGTTGTGAGAGGAGAACCGAAGCTCTCAACTGTGATCGCCACTGTCTTTTTATTCACAGCAGCTCCCCAATTGCCCTCACGATGCTGGGTCCCGAAATTTGGAGCCCCCACCGGGAATCGATCCCAGGAACGCTCGCACTGAAGTCGAGCGCGCTACCGACTAGGCTACGCAGGAGGGTCATATATATACACCAGCCAAAGTCCGCTCGAAGGTCCCGGGTTCTAGTCCCGGCAGGGGTATGGGTGTAGATTTTAAGAGCTACAGACGAATCGTGACGGGCTGAAGTCCAAAGTTACTAGACTGGCCCATATAAAAATAAAGTTTACCAGCCAAAGTATCCACCTGTTGGTACGGGGAGAGTAAAATACGTAGGCAACACTAATAGTCGTATTATTACTAAAAATACTACATTTAATAATACTAATGCTACTACTACTACAATTAATAACATTACTGCTGCTACAACTACTACAATACTACTACTACTAATACAAGAACTACTACTACTGCTGCTACACATACTGCTACAACTACAACTACTTCTACTTCTAAAAATACTACTATTACTACTACTACAACTACTATTGCAACAACTAGAAGTACTACTACTGCAACTAATGCTACAACAACAACTAATGCTACAACTACTACTGTTACTACTAATACTACTGCAAACAGTTACTACAATCAGTGGCGTTATTTCAGTTTTTGCTTGGGGGTGGGGGAAGATAATTTAGGAAAAACTTTATAAAAAAAAGATATCGCTTGGCGCATTCCATCTGTTTCCGAGCGTAGTTTTTACTTCATACTCTGCAAATATGTAATTCACTTGCATCTCTTCGCTGTTAATATGATATTGCTAAAAACAAGTAACAATCATATCTAACATAAACAATAGGGCAACTTTAATTGTTAACATTTTGTAAAGTGTTATTCACAGCACTTCACTCTAATGAAAAGCTCTAATGTATCGAAGAGTATCAAGCTTGATTCATTTTAGAAAGAGAAATTTTCTTAACTTCTTTCCGTTCCACAGCCAAATCATCAACGAGGCGAGTCGTTCATCAGAAATTGATGACCGTGGGTAGTTTTACAATCTTTTTAGAACAGAAAAAAATATTCGCTAGAGGTAGTGATGATCCATGACAAAAATTCCCAATGACAAGACAAGAATAAAGAGCCGATTAAAGCGGCCTTCTATGCTGTGGGCATATCATATTGAGCTCAGTATCTTGAGGTGGACACCACTAAACAATCCGGATTAAAGTCCGGCTAGAGGCAGAAATCTTACATCGGCTGACACTGAGGCAGACTAGTAGAATGAAGAGAACTCATTAAATAAGTTTTCATCGAAATAGAAAAAAACAGCTTAGAGTCTTATCGTGCGTAACAAAATCTCCACAAAAATCAACCAACTAACTGACAAAATCCTGCATGATATCACAGGTAAACATTATAGTGGCAGAACTCTTATAATGATGTGATCCAACAGCCTGAATAAAAATTGTATATACACATCGAAATATGCACAAAAAAAAGAAAAACTATTTCTAAACCCATAAAACTGGGAAAAACAGAGCAAAGACAATAGCACTGGACTACCTCTGAACTAAAAAAAAAAAAAAAAATTCAACCCTCACTGATAGCGAAACACAAAACTTATGAAGAAAAAATTTAAAAAAACAAAGGCCCTTAAGGTTACCTTTTCAGGAAAAATCAGAACTTGTTCTTAGACAAACGAAATTCAACTTCCAAAATACGTAATAAACCCACATTGACACTTTCGGAGGTGAAATGGTCTTAAACCTGAACAAAAACTAGAGCTTTAAAAACTCCTTTACAAACTAGGACTTACATGACGAAAGTTGTCCTGTCCTCTGGTAATACCACAAACTAAACTAGGCAATATCGCGAGCCAAACGAATCAGAAATGCCCAGGAAAGAAAACACAAAAAAGAGGCCTACTAACGCTCATATTATAATAATTCTCAAAAACACATTCTAAAAAACAAATTTCTTAGCAATTTTCCTAGACACCCTAAGACAGCTTAGGGTGTCTAGCAAATCTCTCTCAGCAATTTCCCGAATATTTCCATATTTTTCCCGACTTACCATAAAAAATTCTTTCTTAAAATTAAGTAAGGTAATGTAATGAAAAAGCATAAAAAATCTTACCTGATCATAATTTTTTCCTTCTTCATGTATGCAAAGTAACCTAATCACGCAACTTCTTCATTTCTTCTTCTATGGTTGCGACTTCTTCCAACAATTGATTTACGATTTTCTGTTTCTTTACTTCAAGTTCCTTTAGTTTCTGTTGTGTTCTTCTTTTTTCAGCGGGTCAGCAGTCTTTTTCTGACATCACTTACCTGCAATGATCTTCGGCTTCCTTAAATCGTGCGTATGCATTTCTCATTGATAGTATCATCTGTTTTGGGATAGACAGCGCCTGTACGCCACCAGCTTCATTTACAGCATCATAAACTACACGCTGCGCCACTAAAGAATCCTCTTTCAAATTTTCAACTAGTATTTCCTTGTTTACAGAAAATGCTCTTTCTAAGGCTGTATTACCATGGGAAAGAATTAGGCACATCTTTACTATCTTACAGAGATATACTTTTATTTGGTAATAGATAATATGCTCATTAAAAGTCATCAAGTCTGTGTTCACTTCTTATGTACGACTCCATTTTGTTCCGCATTTTGACCTACTAGAGTATTGTATTCTCTGTCTGCCTTGCACGCTGCCCTACGTTGCCCTCATTTGTTCAACAGCTTCTTCCTGTGAATGAGCAACAGCTAAAGGATTAAGAAATGTCAGTGCTTTTGTAAGGGAATACTTTAGCGGAGACCTCTGCTGCAGCTTGAAGGCTAAATGCTGATAGCATTCACGAACCCCTCTACAACTCCTCAATGCTGACCTAGTTGCATAGCCAAGGTCAATTTCCTTGAACAAAGATGTTTTCATTTTTTTCTATAACATCAATCCCATAACATCTCTTCCTCTCCATCGTATCTTTTTTAACGAAGCGTGACATCAATATTTTTAATAATTGAGTGAGGCTACCATACAAAATGGAGTCATATTGAGTCAAAAAGCTCACAGTCCTCAGCAAGGAATTGAGAAAACGCTATTTTTTCAAGAAGAAACTTATCGCTCAAACTTGCAGCTACTTTTCTGAAATTGTTACAGTTCGGTTCTTTGTCTCACATCGTGTAATATTTCTTGGCTTCGCTTTGCTATATTAGCACATCCTATCCACCGAATATGGCAAAATGGAAGAGGAAACAATGACGAACCTGTTATTTCAGTATACTGGGCACGCCTTGCTGGTATCATTTCGAACAAGTTATACAATGCTCTGAGAAGAGAAATCAAATTCAATTCAGTTTTTATATGCCAGTCTTAAAAGCACCGTGAACAACGTGAAGTCCACACGAGCCAAGTTCAAGAAGTAGTGGAGCATCTGTACCAAGGAAGGCACAACGCTCCTCTTTAATGAGCCTTAAAAGTGCCAGTTTACGTTTGGTCCATCCATTAAAATTTGCGAAACCTTAGATGGCTCAAGCGACTGCAATACATTCTCAAAACCATATAGAAGGTCTGTAGATGCACTATGATCCATAAAAACAGAATTCAAATACCGTGTTCTGACTCTGTTGTTGCTGTCGTCCCAGAAGCGTACACTCACATCCATTTGAGTTCTTTGTGCAACACGATTTAAACTTTCATCAAATCCAACGACATAGTGTTCGCATCTTGTAACAAGGATTTAAGTTGATGTTGAAAGTATGGACACAATCCATACACGATGCTATATGACACTTTGTCCTTGTGTAATTTAATGTCTCTAGCAATTGCACTGTCTGGAAACATTCTGGTGAAAAGAACAACACTATTTTCAGCACTGCGTCAGGAGTTGTGATTCAGCACCGCGGTTATACACCACAAAATCTCTGCTTCTGTGACACTATCCTTCAGTTTATATTTGTCGAGGGTCGAAGTAATACTAGGAAAGCATCTCTCGCTTGATGAACATGGAAGATGATCTGTGCTGGTGGCAGGTTCATGTAATGTTGACGCAGAAATAACTAAACTTTCTGTAGTTTTTGAACATTTTGTTGGGAAAATAAGTCACTGTGAAAGTCTTTTGTCGAGTCACTGCAAGCATTTGATGCTTCTTGCTCTTGGAATGACTAATAAGAGAAGTACGTCGCATGGTGCCATACGAAAATGAAGTGTTACACCACACACATTTTGCAGTTAACCTAGTCTTCCCTTCTTTAACCCAGGGAAATTCAATTTCCATTTCTCTTGAAACTTTGTGAGGGCATGATGTGCGTCAGACTCTGAAAGATAGAGCATGGCAGCACCTCCACGACTATGTTCGGTAATAATTAAGAAGTATCCCTATGTAGGCAATGTAAGAACGTAAGTACAGATCTATGAATCAAATCCATCGGAAGCGGATGTCTTGGAACTTGGAACATTGTCCAAGAGAAAGCGAAAAGAAAAATTCTGAACTCGCCTGACCTAAGGAAACAGCAAAGAAAGTAGTTTTGACGCTACACTAGTACGCAACCTAGCCCACGATTACGTAAACGAACGCTAACCTAATTTAGCCCTAACCTGACCTAACGTAAACTTAAAACAAACGTCGCAAGTCAATATGTTTGTTTTGTGTGTTTTAGTGAAGAAAAGCTGGCAGGTTGTGCCAAAAGTATGCACCAAAAGAGAGAGAAGGAAAGTAATAGCAAATAGTGAGCTCTGAGGGAGAGGGGTCGAGGGCGTGGTCAATACGGGTAGAGCTATTGTACTAATGTAAATAACTCGACACTGACAATCTGCCCGTTATCCTTCTCAGGTAATGAACTTCTGGACCCGAGTTTCAATCTTAAGATTACTTTTGGAACGCACTAGCAAAACTGCTTATTACTTAGGAGTTGGTTCGGTAAGCGGGCTACTGAATTTTTTTTATTAAAAGCCAGTGAAAATAGCAAATATAATATGCTAATCTAACCTAACAACATAGAAAAATACAGAGGAACACTTACCGAACAACTGTCATTACTTACAAACACACGTGATAAAACTGGTATTTTCATTCTGAAGTATGCCTGTACAACTTTTCTTAAATACTTATCTCTACAACAATCAGCATGTTTAAATTACCTTCAAAAGCTATGCAAGCGTTACGAAAACTGATTCACCGTATGTGTAACGTTAAGAATTCTAGTATTTTCTTAAGTACAAGGGCCAAAGAGGCTCTAAACACGTCGTAACTAACTTTAATTTACTACCTCTAAAGCAAACTAAGCTAGCTTTACCCAAACTCAAGGCTCTAGAACACTGGTCTCCTTTAGGAGTACAAGGAAATACATAACATTTTCGTGAAAAACTAATCGTGAACTAAAGTTAGTTAACTGTGGTAGTGCCATAATTTTTGGTAAAGGCTATTATTTAACGAAAGTACCCTTTCAAGTGAAGGCAGTGATCTAGAGCCTTGCTGACAGTATTATTTATGGTGAACCAAATAACGTAACGCTTCCAAAAAGAAGATCAGGACTATGAATGTATACAGCCACTCTAACCGTACTAACGAAATTTGTGTATAGTATAGATGTATAATCAGAATGGGGATAAGCCTACATACAATATTAATTATCTACTGCAACTTGGGATATAGCTGATAGAAGTTAACCTTTCTGCGTTTTTGTCTGACTATAACATAAAAGTGACTCGAACATTACATTGAAGGAGGTGGAATGCACAACATAACAAAAAAATATATTAATATAGAGCTAAATAATAAAAAACGCTATTCTCGTGAATGGAACGACCATAGAAGTGACTGCCTACGGTTATTTACTGACACTTCATAATTACCGCGTAATACTCAAAACTTACATACTTCACAGCAATGTAAGAAACTGCAATCAAGTGGTTTGCAGTTACACTAAAACAACTGGTCTTTGAAATGTTGAATTATTTGTGAAAACATTGCCCAATTCTTTAAATTTAAGTTACCTGTAAATGTTTAACATAAAATATATAACATTCAATCATAAAAGATACAACAAAAATAAATATAACTTTTTCGCTACAAAATATTAGGTGCAATATCATTTTTTTATATCCACTATTCTCTATCCTTTTGCTTATGTATACACGCTCACGGTCCGTACAGTGATGTCACACGCCTTGCAACCAATAGCTACTATTTTCCTTAAATCTCGCTCTTTGGCCCCCATCTGGATGGATCCATTGGTTGAATGAACTTTGATTATTCTCAACGATTCTTATTCGACTTCGATTATAATTACTCCAAATTCTCTACACGAAAAACTTATTAGAAAATTTCCGACTTTTTTCCAAAATTCCCGGCCAATTTTTAAATTTAAGACGAATTCCCGACTTTCCAGAATTTTTCATGAAACGAAGGTTCCGAAATAAGCAAGCCGGTATTTAATTATAAAAATAATGGCTCAATAATTAACAATTCCAATTTGTTACTTACACCGTACCGTTCCTCTTAAATATATTTAATTTATATTTTACTTTTCCTTTATTTTACCATTTTAATCAAAATATGTGTTTTCGCCGCCCGGCACGAAACAGGCAAGCAATTTTGCCGCATACTAGTGTACCAGTGCACACCCTCTGAGAATCGCCGTTATGATAAGTCTAGTCAATCTTGGATACATTTCTCGGTAACTCCATGCAGATGTAATGCAGAAATATTCTTCACCGGTACTAATACGAAAGGAAAGGAGTATCTACATAAAAAATTCCTCACAGAAGACAAACATAAACGCACATTATAAAAACCCACTGGAAGTAAAAATAAAAACTTTTCAAAATCTTTCTCTCATTTTCGATTGTTTGCATGAAATTAATTGCTTCAACAGGAAATTAAAACGCACTAACCTACATTGCATAACACATTACAAGTTTTAGATACAAATTTGATTCCGAACTCCTACAAAATATCGAAATTAAATATATATATATATACTATATATATATAATAAAAGAGCTCCTGCGTAGCCTAGTCGGTAGCGCGCTCGACTTCAGTGCGAGCGGTCCCGGGTTTGATTCCCGGTGGGGGTTCAAAAATTTCGGTGTTGACCCAGCATCGTGAGGACAATTGGGGAGCTGCTGTGAATAAAATACAGTGGCGATCACAGTGAGAGCTTCGGCTTTCCTCTCCCAAACCGTCTGGTCAGCGTGGGAGCAGTAGACCAACTCCTCCCTTCGAGGAGAGGCCTCATCCACTAGTGGATTGAATATGGCTGTGATTTATATATATAATAAAAATAAGCATTTTCTTTACTTTTCAGTACGTTTTATGTCGTTTAATTTGTCTTTTTTAAAGTTTTCTTTACGTTTTAGCGCGTTTACATTATCAAATTTGGAGGAGGGGAAATTGCCCCCCTAAATGACCCCTCTAACTACAATCCTTTAAAACATTAAATTTAAATATTTTTATTTACAAAAATCCAAATTTAAATTTAAAAATCTCAAGTTTTTTTTTCTGACTGTTGTTTTTAACTTAAAAATGGAAACAACTTATTTATTTCATGGTCACTTCCGGTGTCTTAAAATACATAAAACTTCTGCGCGTGGACCCAAGGAAAGCGTATGCAATATAAATTAGAGATAGGTTGATACCATAATTTCTTCATACTCGAAATTGGTATTTATTTTTGCTCTTCGGTACTTAGCATTTTCTTCAATATTGTTCTACCCCACACAGCACAAGTACACCCTATTCCAAAAAGGATGACTGCATTGATTAGAGCAATTTTCAGCTGAAAATTCTATTAAGTCCAACTTGGGGTATCTTCGGAAACAGAAAACCAAAGATGCCAGGTTCGAGCCCTCAAAGGTAGGCTGAACCTTCGCAATTGGAAAATAAATGTGCAAATATGTTTTTCTTCTTTTAAGTGCATTAAGACATGTTGAAATGTTACTAAGTGCAGAAAAAAGTAACATTTATTGAAATACGTAATGATACATAATTTCCAAACTGTAAATACATCTGATCACATGATGGTTTGGTCATCTACGTTTTTATACGCAAAAAAAATCTCCAATAAAAGCAAAGACAGCAAACATATTTCTCGCATTCATAGTACAATAAACAGGACAAAGGAGAGAAAAACAACAGCATTTGCAACGAATATAAATGCCATTGTCTTGGAAACCGAAAATTCAGTCATGTTTCTTCAGACAGGAGTTCTATCAGAAAGAAGTAGATAGATGTATTCATGTTCGCTCAGTGGTAGAGCGCGTGGCTTCTAACCGTGAGGGCCTGGGTTCGAATCCCATTCTGGAAAATTTATTTTTATGTAATTATATATTTCTCAAAGCATGAATAATTAGATAAAATAATAAAAATAATCAGTTTTATATGTATTCATACAAGCATTTCAGGACATAAGTAATTACTATGTTTAAATATAACATCAGAGAAGTGGTGGGTGTTGACAGAACGTCGGTATATGCGAACGTTAAATACAAATTAAGTAAATTGTCTAATAACAACATATAAGTGTGTGTACTGTATTTGTCTGCAGCTATTACTTCTGAATATTCTTATTACAACACGGGATTTACGTTCTTAAAGATAGTACTATAAACGCTAAATATAAGACATTTGCATCTGGCGTTTATTTCATTCACTGCTAAAGTTGTGTATTATTATATATGCACTTTATTCGTCTTATGAGTGATCACAGCTATGCAGAGTAAAATAAACTATTTATTTTATAATTTGAGTAAGGCGGTTTGTTCTAATCTTTTGAAATTATTAGCATTTCTCTTCACACTTTACGTCAGAAACTAAAACATACGTAATTGGGTCATTCCATGACAAATCATCCAATTTTAGAAAAATTGTTTGCATCACCATTTTAGAAAAAAAAATACTGTTCTAAGTGGGTTCCTACATACCTAAAGATATCAGAACTACTTACAAAAGAAATGTTATGCCCTTATTTCTCGCGGGGCGACCATATTTAGAAAATGGCGAGTGGCGTTTTTTATTCCCGAAGACATGTACTGAAACCTGAATATCTAAAAAACCAGAAGAGCTAAAGAACTTAATCGAAAACCGTTGTGTATGTAGCTTTTGAAGTGTACTTTGAACATATAGAATTACCTTTTCTAAAAAATTTTTTTTTTTCCAATAATTAGGCTGAAAAATAAGTAACAAATTATGTAAAATTTGATATTTAACAAATTTCTTGGGGCGAAGGGATTGAATAAAATTCTGCAAAATTTTGTAATACTTAGACCGGGTGTATATACGCAAATAAAAACATGGTCCTAAATCACACTCCTTGTTTTCTACAGGGGTTCAAACATGGTCCATTTCATTATAACTATAGAATTATATTACTATGTAAATTCTAGAACACTTTGTGATATTGAAATACAAGGAAGTGTTTGAGTTTAGTCACGGTTTTGTTAAGGTCCATTTTCTTCATTCCAGCATTTACCTGGTGAAACAGGAGAAACCCTGGAAAACCTCGGTCAGAATAGTTGGCCGTGGGGTTCGAATCTACGTGCCTAACCGTTGCCGATCCCAAGTCCGCGACGTTACCGCCTGGACCATAAGCACTGGGTACTTCGTTTGTTGTGGTCTGGTGATTGGAGTTTCGGACGGCCAAGTGACACTGGGAAGGTTGAACAGCAATTCAGACCCTGCTTGGGCCGCGGTGGCTCAGTGGAGGAGTTATTACTTCTGGTGCGTAGAGCCCTTGATTTGATCCCAGCTTGTAGTAGTTGTGATGAACAAACACCGTGTAAATGGGCTTTCCCGTTTCCTCCCACTTTCTTCCATCATCATCCATTCGGCAGCCAAAGTTGCCTTTATAAAGGACTTCAAAGAAATTTAACAAAGAAGACCCGACTCAGGTGGATCAGTGAGACCATCCCGAATGGGGCTCTCTATTATTTTCCTCAGTCTCACCTGTGAATGGCGGAATGTCTTGGGCCCTGAACCATGTCGTGGCTTGAATCTAGTGCACACATACTTTGAAGTGAGGTCACTCCCATACAAAACGGGGCCGCTCCAAGCCTCCCGATTCCACAGTAGTGACCAAAGATGTTCATTTTCGTCAAACCTCGTTCACCCTCACGTTCCAATTTCGTCCTCAACCTCACAACTTCGAACAGCCCTCACCTTCACGTTGCAACTTTACCCTTACCCTCATGCATTCGCTCAGCCGGGCTGTGATGATTTCATTGGTAGAGCGCTCACCTCTGGTGAGAGGTAGTAGAATCGATCCCTGCTCATGTCATGTGGGCTTTGTGGTGGACAACCACCATGTGTATGGGTTTTCTCGGGGTGCTCCCGTTTCCTCTCACTTTCTTCATTCCACCAGTTCATCCCCTCATCATCCATCCGGCCTGAACCAAAGTTGCTTAAAGGCATTAAAATTCGTTAAGCCCTCACCCTCACGTTGCATCTTTCCTCTGACCCTCAAGCAGTGAGGCTGAGGTCCGTCCTCATGAGGGCCACACTCGCGATGTTGAACAGCTTTGAATTTAACAATAGGCCTAAAATATTAATTTCTCTGGAGGGTGAGTAGTATAATTGTGCGACATGTTTTAGTTCGTGTATTTCAAACTCTTCCTTTCAATTCCCTTTCACTTAATCAGGGATAGGCACAGGCAAGTAGGTCAAAAATGGAGACTTTGTAGACTAAAATGTTAAAAAAAAAATAGACAAGAAGAGACAAAAAAAGAGAGAAAATGCTACTAAAAGAGACTATCGGACGTGAAACCAGTATCCATAATTTTTTACCAGTGAGTGTAAAAGACTACATTTGTGTGTGTTAAAATATCCTACCAAAGGGCCGGTTAAGTCCAGAATTGAACAGAACTTATATTAAAATTGTGATAATAAAACAATAATAAATAATAATAATAAATCATAGCCATATTCAATCTACTAGTGGATGAGGCCTCTCCCCGAAGGGAGGAGTTGGTCTACTGCTCCCACGCTGACCAGACGGGTTAGGAGAGGAGAGTCGAAGTTCTCACTGTGATCACCACTGTCTCTTATTCACAGCAGCTCCCCAATTGTCCTCACGATGCTGGGTCAACACCGAAATTTTTGAGCCCCCACCGGGAATCGAACCCGGGACCGCTCGCACTGAAGTCGAACCCGCTACCGACTAGGCTACGCAGGAGCTCAATAAAACGATATTTATTTATAAATTTTGTGAAATATTTTTCGAATGAACATACAGAATGAATGACATATTACAAAAAACACAAACTCTCACTTCAGTAGCAGTTCAGAGCTTTGTTAATAAAGGAGAAATTAAAATGTATGTTCAATTCTGGACCTAGATGGGGTATGGCCAAATACATTTATTACTTTGACAATGCACATAAAATTTCAGAAACTACACAAAATTTAAGAAGTTATACAAAATTATACAAAATGTAATTTGCATTCACTGTTTATCCTTCTTAGTGAAAAGTTAGTAATAAGGTTACTCTTTCCTTTTCTGAACAGTTCTCTTCAACTTCCATATATTCTTTCTTCTCATTATTTTTCAATGAACGAACACCTTCTAGCACTCCATGAGCAACTTGAGCACCTTTTAAGTCTCCTGTACGTAATGCTACCTTCAGTTTGGGTGTGGCTTCATAAAACAAGGCGTAAGTAGAGTCCCTTGTATTGTGAAGAATCTTTTTCTTCTCATTGAGTCTAGACTCGATCTCCTCAATTTGTTTCTTCGCATTTGTGGCTTTCAACTCTTTTTCTTCTTTCATTTTCCTCTCATTTTCTTCTTTCTCTTTGCGATGTCTTTCTTCCTCTAAGTATGCAATATAATGTATATGAGCATTCTGGCCTAGAGTAATCAACTGACTTGTCATTGGTACAAAGTATGGCTTATTGTGGTACTGTGTCATGACATCTTTAATTATCAAAACTGAATTGAGAATCCTGAGAGCTAGCTGTGGACGATCCTCAGCAAACAATTTGGGAACTGAAAAACGTCTATCTATATCAGCATTTCCATGGGAAAAGCAGAGAGCTGCTTTGACTACTTTTGTCACAGAAGGATATTTTGGAGAACCATTGGGGTTCTTCAGGGAGAAATAATATCCCCAATATTCATCTATTTCATCTGGGACCTTCTCAGGTTCCTTTTCCACCTGGACACACTTCCACTCATCTTGAAGAACATCTTCTGCCACCTTTATTGGTAATGCCCTAGCTACCATCACATCACTTTTTTCAGTCTTCCTTTCTCTCTCCACCAAGCATCAAAGTGCTTTCAGTAGTGTCAGCGAAGGGATGACAGGTTTCTCAATCAAATATGTGGCTTCAGAAATGTAGTGAGATTGCACATTCTTAATGTATTAATGTTTGATAATAATGTCCATTGATGTGTTGTGCCATTTCTATTGTGGTTTGAATAATTTGACTTCAGGCTTGATTGGTACTATCATCAACTCTGGTTGCTGTTACTATTATTAGGTGGATCAACTTAATTTTAGCGAGTATATGTCCCTTTACTATGAGTTCTTGCCAATTATCTTCTTGAATCATAGAACACGAAATCCGAGGGTGCATTAAGTTGCTGAGCAGGGGGACATGTTAAGTAATACACGAAGAAGCTCTCGCGAAGGGGATGTTTTAGAAACAAATAGCGCTGAACGGTCACTGATTGAAGTAAAGCGGAAAGAGGGAAAGAATCTCACAGTCGGTGTAATGTGAATACTGAAATACCTTATGTAGAACCTATTTATTCGGATACAGCTGTCAATGTCTATGGTAACACTTCCAAACGTGAAGAACTTTTGTTGCGTCAGGAAAAACTTAATTCAGGGCGTTTTGCTGAAGCTCGGCGCCATAAAGTTTAATGATTGAAATATAGAAAAAATAGAAGAGGATTTCAGCTGAGATTTGTCCCACGAAAGTAGAAAGATACATGAAGAATGAAAAATACAGAAGGGTCTCCACTCAACCACCCTATTGCGGAGACAAAAGACCCGCCAACCACCCACACATATAGAAGAGATGATACCAAAAAAGGAAATAATTACATTCTGAAACTCATTACTTTTATCACTGGACATAGAAAAAAAATGTGAACGTACAAAAAAACTTAGCAGATACTGACATTCTAAAAAAAGAGAAAATCCTCAAAATAGATACTTTTAGAGACAAGCTCAAGAAAAGAGACTAAAAGCTAGAAAAGAGACTCGCGCCTATCCCTGCACTTACTGCAAACACAATGAGGTGATTTGGGTGAAATATACCGTGA
>JAGDQP010003364.1:58679-94789 GCA_022664845.1 Lepisma saccharinum
TAGAAAAGAGACTCGCGCCTATCCCTGCTTAATGCACAGGTGTTCAATCTCTTAAGCGTGGTCCTCATGAGGGCGAACCTCATCTCACATTCAGATCTTTTATCAGCCTCACCCCACACTCTCTCACTCTCACGTTCCAACTTTGCCCTTACTCACCCTCACGTTCAAATTTTGACTTTACCCTCAAGCGGTGAGGGTGAAGGCCACCCTAGTGAGATTGAACACTATGGTAGTGACACACTGTTACCTCCTGAGGTCTGTACACAGCTTTACATTCACTTGCATACACATTTTCTTTTAAAAACCCGAAGAAAAAACAACTAAACCAATTAACCCCCACCCCCCAATGATTTCTCCGCCGTCATACTATGCAAATGCAAATTATCTACAACCCCTATCACCAGCGGTGAGCGCTCTACCAATGGAGGCACCGCGGCCCGGCTGAGCAATGGCATGAGGGTAAGGGCAAAGTATCTTCAACGAGATCACTATTTGTTTCTGTGAAAAAGTCAAATATAAGGTTGCAGTTAATTGTAATGTTTAGACATACCAAAAGAGTATTTACGAGGGGGTACCCAAAAGAAACCGGAATCATTCTCTGGTGGCCGGTTCCGTTGTAGTACATGCTTCAGCCGCTAGCTGCCTCTTGCTGGAATCCTTTTGCATCAGTCTACCGACCAGCGTTGTCGAGTGAACTCGTGGTGCCACGTAATAAATAATTTTGTTAAGCGCCTCTTGCTTGTTCGGCGATTTTTGTGATGACTGAAAACTGGAAACAACGCGTGAGGCCATGAAACTCTGTTTTCTGTTTGGGGAAATTGCTGTAATGCTTGAAACGGCTTACAAGGAAGTGCTCTGGGAAAACAAAACTGTACGGTTTTTTTTTCCTCCCCTCGAGGTCACTTGAAGACCAACCTCGCTCAGAGCGACCCTCGACCTCCCGAACGGATGAAAACATCGCCAGAACTGGTGGAGTGATTATGGAAGACCGTCGCAGAACCACTGATAAACTTGATTTGTTTGGTGTGTCTGGAGTTCCTGCCAACGGACTTTGAGTAAGAAATTGCAAATGAAAAGAGTTGCAGAAAAACACGTGCCTCAGCAGCAGACAAAATCTTGACTGTGAAACGATTGTTAATGGAAAACAACATGATCCAGCTTCGGCACCCGCCATATTCACTCGAACTTGCTCCGACTGACTTTGTTTTATTCCCCCAAAAGAAAAAAGAAAATCCTCAAAGGAAAAGGTTTTGCAGATGTGGAAGAGGTGAAGGAAAAACGTCGGAGCCATTAAAGGGTATCACTTGGCAAGAGTTTCACGACTGCTTCGAAAATGGAAAACTCGTTTAGACCGGTTGGTTTCATCAAATAGACAGTATTTCGAAAGCGATTCAAGTTGTAGCACTCAAAGATAAATACACACAATTTTATTACAAAATTCTTTTGGGTACCCACTCGTATATTTAAAAACTCGTTTGGTTGAATTACATCCCTTTATTCCTACGGGGGTTCCAACATGGCCTTACGTCGAAAAATGTAGGATTTCGGGTTTAAATATCTAATTAAAAAAACTGAAATTTAGGGTGATGGAAGCCTTGCTAGTGGTCAGCTGACAACCAAAATTAAAACTTTTATCTCTGATTGGTTTGGTTAGTGCAAGCGGATTATGTATGTATATGCAGCTTCATATTACTACACTGATTGAAAGGCACAATTTTAACTCCCATGCTTTTAATTTTAATTTTAACTTTTTCTTGACAAAACTATTTAAAAATTGCCATTTATACTGTGATTTGAGAACATTTCCTCGAGAAGAAATTTCAGAATTTTTTATGATGACCCATTTGAGATATTTTAGCCCCAAATCCAGCATTTTTCTTGTAGCAATCAAGCGCTGTGATTCAATGACACGGATTTTTCTACACGATCATCCTGTTGATAGTTCTAAACATCACCAAAAAAAATTGCAGTCTTATATTCAACTCCTGCCCCAAAACATAATGATCTTTGTGAAGATACCACATTCGCATTTGCATCGTATGGCGAAGAAAATCCGCTTGTAATGACCAAACCATTACGAAATAAAAGTTGCAATTTCTACTGTAAGTTGGTCACACACAAAGCTTCTTCGAAACCACATTTCAATTTTTTTCATGAGGGCGGATCTGAGATATTTAAGCCGAAGTCGGGCATTTTTCTCAAAGGGCAATGTTTGAACCATGTAGGAAAAAGAGCGTGATTTAGGCCAGAAACTCGGTTGCGAGCTTTAATAATTATTTGCAGAATTTTATTTAACTCATTCACCCCAAAAACTTGGTTTAAAAATGAATTTTATACAATTCGTAACACATTTTTCAGCTAATTTTTGGCATAAAGAAATTAATTTTTAGAAAAGGTGATTCCACATCTTCGAAGTACACTTCAGGAGCTACACAATGGCTTTTAATTCAGCTCTTCAGTTCATCTAGTGTTTATAGATATTCAGGTTTCCGTACACGTCTACGGGAGTAAAAAACGGCACCCGTCATGTTGGAAATATCGGCGTCCCAGGACATATAATGACATAATATTTATGGCAAAAGTGGTTCTAATATCTTCATGTATGTAGGAACCCACATACCGATTTATATATATATAAATATTTATATATATGTATTATTTATTTATTTTTATGTCTATATGTAAATATGTGATATATATATATATATATATATATATATCACATATTTACATATAGACATAAAAACAAGTCACTAAATTTCGTGTATTCACACTTTTTCAAGTAGAGGAAGAGAGCGAAGTTCACGTGTTCACAAAGTACAAGTTTGAAGAGACAGGGGCGAAACTTAGCGCACAGAGCATCAAAACTGGAGAACTGACTGTTGTAGCGCGTAGATATCCGGAACTTGAAATACTAATAACTGTATAGCGTGTAAGTACAAGGTGGGATCGTGGGTGCAAATGTGTTGAAAATGCAGAGGAAAAGGGGAGCTTAGAGTTATTGAAGGGGAATATTGATCTTGTGTCTAGGTCAGATTGAAGAATGTGGAAATTAGAGTGTATGACTTGTTTGACCTTTGTTAGTTTAGGATGGAACTGGGTGATTAGAGCTGGTGGGTTGGAGTTTTGAGTGGGTTAAGTGTGTGAGGATGCACGGCGGGTCTGTTTGGTTACAACGTTAGAAGAACATGATTTCCTGCAAACTAAACCTTTGACCCTTCTACTCTGGGTAAGATTCTTGGACTCATGTTGAAACCAGTCTCAAGACATTCCTAGAACAACTGAACCAATTCTATTTGTCCAGTTCACCTGGTCCCTTTCCGACAAAAGAGTCACATTCCTTGACGTGGAGATCACCATAGAAAACAACACTGTGACCACTTCCGTTCACATAAAACCCATATGTAGTATTTACACTACTCAAGTTCCCATCTTACCACACCAAGAAAGCGATTCCTTTCTCCCTTGCCCTCAGAGGACAACGCCTGAATTCCACCACCTTTGCTGCTGAAACTTACAACCAACGCCTCCAGGAGGATCTAGTCAGCCGTGCCTACCCTTCCAACCTTGTAACCAAACAGATCCGCCACGCATCCTCACACACTCAACCCACTCAAAAATCCAACCCACCGGCTCCAATCACCCAGTTCCATCCTAAACTAACCAAGGTCGAACAAATCCTACACTCTAATTTCCACATTCTTCAATCTGACCCAGACACAAGATCTTCCATACCAAACCTAGATTAGTTTCGCAACATCCACCTAATCTTAGAAACATCTTGGTCCGTACGAATCCCTCCTTGCCACCGCCCCAAACCTGCGCACAGACATGCCAGAGACCCAGATGTAAGGTCTGCTCCATTTTCATCACTTATGCCACAATCACTATCAATACTGCCAATAGTCGGTACATGCTCAATCCTAAGGGTACATGCCGCACCCCTAATGTTCTATACATCCTAACCTGCAAGTTCTGTGATGCCTTTTATGTGGGGGAAACAAGTTGTGCTCTTAACATTCGAATTAATAACCATCGTCACTTCTGCACTATCAACAAACCGGATGCCCCAGTTTCCTTGCACACCGAGTCCCACAATACCAATTTTGATCTATCTTTCCTGGTTGCCATAATCCACATTTTACCATAATTCACAAATTTACCTTAAATTGCCTTCCCGGCTTTCCTTTGTACTAGTTATAAGTGTGTGTGTGTATATATATATATGTAACTAGTAAAATGGAAAGCCGAGAAGGCAATTTAAGGTAAATTTTAGACAAATGAAGGAGAAAAAAGGATTACTTAAAGCTTACTAACGCACTAGATCACACATATTCACATGTACACACAAAAAAGTCACTATATTTCGTGCATTCACACTTTTTCAAGTAGACAGGAAGACAGCGAAGTTCACGTGTTCACAAAGTACAGGTTTGAAGAGACAGTGGCGACACGTAGCGGACAAAACATCAAAACTGGAGAACAACTGACTGCTGTAGCGCATAGATATCCGGAACTTGAAATAATAACAACTGTATAGCGTGTAAGTACAAGGTGAGATCGTGCGTGGAAATGTGTTGAAAATGCAGAGGAAAAGGGGAGCTTAGAGTTATTGAAGGTTAAGGCCACGTTATATTTTCGCGCTCAAACCGTGAATAAAGGCATTCTCCCACAGACGGATTGTTGAGGTGCTGGTCGTAGGGGGTAAAATGTGGATTATGGCAACCGTGTTCTCCAGTTTTGATGCTTTGTCCGCTACGTGTCGCCACTGTCTCTTCAAACTTGTACTTTGTGAACACGTGAACTTCGCTGTCTTTCTCTCTACTTGAAAAAGTGTGAATACACGAAATATAGTGACTTTTTTGTGTGTACATGTGAATATGTGTGATCTAGTGCGTTAGTAAGCTGTAAGTAATCCTTTTTTCTCCTTGATTTGTCTAAAATTTACCTTCTACATATAATAAATAATAAATCACAGCCATATTCAATCCACTAGTGGATGAGGCCTCTCCCCTAAGGGAGGAGTTGGTCTACTGCTCCCACGCTGACCAGACGGGTTGGGAGAGGAGAGCCGAAGCTTATATATATATATATATATTTAACTGAGTTTGAGATTATTAATAATAAGGTACAAAATTAGGTTTTCTCCTGCGACTTTTTAAATTTGATTTGGTTTATATTTTATTAATAAAGATAATTAAGACTAAATTATTTGTTAGATATAATGAATTCTCATGATTTGTTGGTTTTTTGATTGTGAGTTGATACATGAATTCTCATGTGTATGTAATTAAATGATATATAATTATGGAATATGGAAATATCAGACAAGGAAGTTTTTAGAATTATTTAAGGAAATTGTATTTTCTTAAAAAATTTTAACAAGATGTGGCCTATTTCTTTATTTGGGCTTGAGACTGGTTGTGGGATTTTCTGTTGTTTTCTATGTGTTTCATACTTTTTACATTCGAACAGTATGTGATCGATATCTTCTATATGATTTGATTGTTTTCACAATCGCAATATGGAGAGAGTGATAATTTTATTTTATGTAGGTGTTGTTTGGTGGTAGCATATTGTGATCTTAATCTAATGTATAAGTAATTGCTTGTCGTATGGTTTGAAATTTAGCAAACCTGGGAAAATTCAACTTTAACTTGACGAAAAGTCTAATTGCATAAATGGATAAAGAGGGGGAGTTGTGTACCCAAATTAATTAAGGAAGTTCATAACCAATTCAAGAGTTCTATCCGTGCCGATTTTTTATTTTCTTTCTTGTTCATTGTTGAAATCGCTTCATTGTTGTTATGGATATCCAAACCTATAACAATGAAGTTCTTTCAACAATGAACAAAAAATTAAATTAAAAATCGGCATGGATAGAACTCTTGAAATGGTTATGAACTTTCTTCCCTGACAGTTTGAACTCTCTAGGCTTGAATTTGTAGGAACAGCATTGAAATTTTGTGCAAAGATAAAAATACATTAGATATATATATGGAAATAGTGCTGCCATCTTTTGTTGGAGATCTTGGTTTTACATTAATCTTAAACTGAATTATCCAATACAAGTACATGTTTAGTAACTATAAATTATAAAATAAATGCAGAACATAATGACAAATGTAGAGGTGAGTTACTATTCGTTATAATTACGAATTAATCGATTTAGAAGTAAGGTACCTTTGTTAAAGGTTGTTACCAGTTTGTGCTTTCAAGTGTTGCACAAGGAAATAATATAACTGAAGAAGAGGAAGAAAAACTGGGCTACAGGGAATTACATGCAGCAGTTAAGGCCACATTCATGGTTGGGGGAAATAGCTTACTAGCAGATTGAGAATTTTCAGGATTCTGACATGGAATGTTTCGTAAAAGGTGCAATCGTGATGTGAAGTTTCTTCTGATACGGGGAAATGATGTGATTTGGTGGAGTAACGATATATATGAATTGAATTGAATATGTAATTTGTTTCCAAGTATAATAAGGCAAGCAAATTAATACAGGCTGAAGTTGGCAACTGTGATTATGTTTCCTGAGTAAATTTTCTAAGAATGGAGACAACGATGTTTGTAAATTACCCTTGTCTATGTTCATTTCTGGTCGATCATTGACCTCACACACATTGTATGTTGTCCGCGAAATAACTTTTGAATCCTCTTTGCATGATTTTTCTCGTCATTTGTGTACCCATGAGGGATATTATGAAGTAGAATATTTCAAATTTCAGCTTTATACATCTTATAGCATTCTTTCTTACCTCTTCCTCTTTCTTCTTTTAGTTTTACTATCTATGTATTTGGTTATTTAATTAAGTAGGCGTGCGCCCCTGTCAATGAACACAAGGCTGTGCTCAAAATTAATCGGGCATTTAAGAACGTGATACAAAAACTACAGTGAAGATTTTGATTTCAAGTAAGTACTTTCTATTTAAATTAACCCACCTTGTGACACAACCATCAACTAATAGCACAATCTGCGAACATTTTCTACGAACATTAAAAAGATTATATAATAAAAGTAATTCTAAGACGGAAGAGAACAAGGAGCGTTACTAGTTTATTAAGAATAGACGAGAGATACGTAAAGAAAAGTAATATTTTTTTTTTATCTAGTGAAATCATAAGTATTGAAAGAGAGAAAAAAAAGGTGAAGTGGAAAGATCGAATAATTAAAAGGAACCAGAAAATGAAGATAAAAGTAAGAGATTACTTGACAGAACAAACTACAACAGATAGAGAAGTGAGATAGAGACGTTGCTTCACCTCGCGTTATTTAATATGAAATTGAAAAGATAGGTTTCAATAACGATAGGGTAGAAAAAATTACATCAGATTTTCATACATATATCTTTGAAAGAACATGACATAGGAATAATTGACAAGATGCTGGATAAGCTAAGGAGCTGTGATAAACGTTTAAAAAACGAAAGAAAATGTGACTGAAACAAATAAAACTATATCGATCACGAACATGGGAAGAAAAAATGTATAACACGTATCCAGCTTCAAAAATTTAGAAAGACTGTATGTGCGTATATGAAATGTGAAGGAATGCGATAGAAGCGCTCACAAAGAAGAATATTTTCTGTGGCCCATGTATAAGAGCCTGAAAGGATTTATTTATTTGAATATGGACGGAAGCATGGGCTCTACGAAAGAATGATGCAAGGAAATTACAAGGCTTCGAAAGTGTACACGGAACAGAATGAAAAAATCAGTTTAACATAAATGATACATAACATAATGAGTTTGAAGGGAATAGACGCGAGACTAACACTACTGGAGACAACGAAGATAGTTAAGACATTTTGTTATACGGAAATTACACAGAAGGATGTGCTTAAAAATATGGTTGGAGAGGAAAAATATGAATGTAACTCATACAAATAACTTACCATACAAGTTAAATCTCTAAAACCCGTAAAACATATGACTAAACCACTCATTGTCTGACAATACAGAGGGCGAATATTCTCTGGAAGTTCATGGCTATTGTTCACTCTCTCTTTCAGAACCGTTGGTCCAAGTATTCTGAAAAAGAATTAAACAAGAATTTACAGTATTTATAAAATATAAAATACAAAAATGAGAAATGAAGGAAGCTTTACTGTAATTCAAGAGTAACACTTAACAGATAAGCAGAAATAGTTAAACTGCGTGTTCATGCAAAGAAAAGAGGGGGAAAGTCGCATACCTCACAACACGTAACTAGTTGAGAATCCAATATCGTGGACAGCCGCTTCAGAAGAGTTTACAAACCTCATTCGATTAAGTACTAAAACCTGTGAAAGCAGGAAATTTTGTGTTGAAAACTAAAGGGTTGTGAAAAAGTCAGAAATCAGTGGTGATTTGAAAAGTACAAGGAACCGAACGAAAGAAAATGAAACCGTTATATCTATACTCTGTAATGAAGTATACTTAGAGGATAAGGAATTAAATCCGGTTTATGACCATCAAATCCACCAACCAGTACCATCTTTCGTTTAGCCCTGATCTCTGTAAGAAAAGATGTACAGTTCTCCAAAACTCATCTGCGCACCTGAAAATTTCAATGTCCGAAAAAGTGTGACATGTGGAAACAGCGGAATCAAACACCTACAATAGGTGCCAACCCACAGAAGTTTTCCAAGATAAAGAAGGAAGATGAGTATCAATTTTAACGATGGACATTTTGCAACGAAGGTAACTATTGTTGTTATTATTATACGAGTGACATCCATGTCGAAAGCAGTGATTCCGTAAGACTCCCCTGTGTGTGTGGGGGGGGGGGGTACATCCCAAATCTTGTTTATTTTTTTTACGATCAAAAAATAATAGAAACTGTGCAAAACTCCACTTATACCCTCCCAATTTTGACTTTACACCGCCTAAAGCTGAAAATCCTGGCGGAATCCATGATTGAAAGTATGATGGAAATACATGTATTCTCCAACACTTAACGAACTTCGAAGCGGCACGTGGGATGGCCGGCTATCCTGACTGAGATTTTCTAGCGTTTATCTCATTTTCACCAGTCGATAGTACCTTAATTAAGGTTCTGACCAATACCTTCCTCATCCTTTTCCTAACCCATCCCGACCTGAGCTAAATATGTCAAAGGGAATTAAATAAAATTCAATTTAATTTCGGCTTTCAAAAGAGGGTAAGTATGGGGAAGGTAGCGAACAGGATCATGGTCTATGCATTATTCGGGCATTCATCTGGTGTATCAAAAAAAAAATGGAAAAATATTAGTCAGAACGAATGCCAGCGTACCTCCCAATGTTGACCAGAAGTTCGTAGTCAGAACCACTAGACCCCGGCGGATATATTACGATTATCATTATAATAAAATGATAACGATACCTGCAACATGCAGAAGGAACAATAAATGTGAAAGAAACAAATCGATACCGATAACACTGAAGTAGATTAAAATTGTCTTTTATTTTAAATATAGTCTACTGACCGACAATGTAAGAGAACATATATTATATTGATGACATGATAGCCATAGAACCTCAAAATAGCGAAAACTGAATTGCCAGTGTTTCTCAGCTGTTACTACTATACATTGGAAAAGAAAAGATTATAGTATAAACTAATGGCCGAGCGATTAAACGCAACACTTTTTTTTTTCTTAACTACGATGACCTGTGTTCGAGCCAAAGCATACAAACCAGCTATTGGGCGATTCTCTGGAAAGTGGTCCCGTGTTGATACTTTTTAACGCTGAGTTAAATCAATCTAAACATTGTTTCTTTTATTTATTAAAAAAAAAAAAAAATATGAAATTTTATTGGGCAAAGTTTGTTTTTTTGAAAAAAGAATATATTTTTTTTTATGAAATAGGGCTTCAAGCACAAGCAAATTTCCATTAGAGGCAAGCGAGAGTTTTTGCTTCATTTTTAAGTGAAATGTAATGATCAAACTAGCCTATCTATTTAGATAGATAGATAAATGAATAGAAATTGCAACGCTTTTTGGTGATTTCAACCTCTCAATTGACGGGTTCTCCCCCACAAGTGAGGTTCAGCCCTCACTGCAAAAACGTAAACAATGACTCTTGGTTTTTGGACATTTTACATGCCCTAGAGCTGGCACAACACAACATGCACCCTACCAGAGGAAACAGCAACCTAGACTATGTTGTATCAACTCATAAATCTGTCGCTGTGTTTCCCAAACTAAACTTTTTTCCATCAGATCATGATTCTCTTAGTGTCTTACTTCCACATGTCAAACACACCAAACGTAAAACTTTTCAACAACATGAACCCGCATCCTCTCTTCCTCATGGGAAAAAGGCCCCCTGGGATGAAATTCACCAAGCCCTCCACGTGTTTTCATGGTCTTTACTTGCCTCAGGCTCAGTGGATGATGCAGCGAACTTAATGACTGACGTCATACAGAATACAATTCAAAATTTCGTACCTTTTCGCAAGAAACGATCTTCTAAATTTCCCCCTGGTTTGATGAAGATCTAAAGTGTATTCTTCGCAATAAAAAGTGTGCTTGGAAGCTTTAGAAAGACTTTCCCACTGAAAAAACCTATAAAAACTTTTCAGACATTAGAAGACGTAGTAAGTATTTCATGAAACAAAAATATGAAGAGTACATCTACAAAATCACTCTTAATACAAATAACAATCCGAAGCGCTTTTGATCTCTAATAAACAACCGTAGAAATAGTTCACGCATACCAACTGAGCTGACCTTTAATAATGCAAATGTAAATAAAAAAGACAGGCCCAAGGTGTTTAACGAGTTCTTCGCCAGTAGTTTTGTTAAATCCCTCTCCTCCACCCCCTCCCCCCATTCTCCTCTGAGTTATTGACTTCTATCAATACCACTCCAAGTGAAGTGTTCTCCCTGCTTTCGTTTTTACCCCAAAATCGTGCCCTTGGCCCAGATAATCTATACAAACATTTTGCGCGGTATTGCTAGCTCTCTTTCTCAACCCCTTTCTGTATTATTGAACAGATGTTGCAAAGAAGGTGTGTTTCCCGCTAGCTGGAAAAAAGCTAATATCACTCCAGTTCATAAGCCTGGAAAAGGCAAACATGATGTGTCCTCCTATCAACCTATTTCTCTGTTATCTCCTCTCTCAATTATATGTGAAAAAATCATTAAAAGCAGAATATCTAAATTTGTAGTTCCGTTTCTAAACTCCTCACAACACGGTTTCCTACCAGGGAAATCTTGTCTCACAAATTTATCTGTTCTTTTGACTGATGCTATAAATAGCATATCGGAAAATTCTCAGCTTGATATATTGTACTTGGATCTGTCTAAGGCTTTCGATTCCCTTCCTCATGATCTTATATACAAACTAAGTTCAAGATTCAATATACATGGTAAGATACTTTCCCTTCTTAAAAACCCCCAAACCTCATGGCACGACAGCCCATTAAGGGCCCACGCCTACCAGCCAGCTTTGGCACTCATGCCGTAGAGGTGAGATGTGGTCAGCATTTCGGCTCCTCCTTGCCGTTAATGCCGGTTTTCGTGACCGGAGTCCGCTACCTCTTTATTCAGGTAGTTGGGTGGACGCCGCGCAGGCAACACCATCTGGAGTACTGCAACGGTCACCCGTCCAAGCACTGACCAGACCCAGAGCTGCTTGACTTCCGTGATCTTACGGGAACCGGTAGACCAGCTCGGCTAGGGCGTTGTCCCCCTTCTTATAAACTATCTCAGTAATAGGTCACAACGAGTCACACTCACAGGCTCCATTTCTGACTTTATTCCCTTATCCTCTGGTGTCTCTCAAGGCCCACTACTGTTCCTATTATACATAAATGATTTGCCTTCTTTATTTGCAAATAGACCGATCAATATTATTCTACTCGCTGATGATTGCAAGCTCCACAGGCAAATTCGTTCTGAAAAGGATGCTCTTACTCTTCAAAATGATGCTTCTAGCCTCAACTGGTGTGCGTCTTGGAAACTAAACCTAAACCTCGAAAAATGTGCTTCTCTTACGCTTTCGCTAAAAAAAGGAACCTATCAACTACGCCTACAAAATTGGAAATAGTAACATAAACTGAGTTCCCTCCTTCAGAGATCTTGGCGTTATTATTGACAGTACTTACTTTTGCTGAACGCATTAATATCATATCTTGTACTGCTATGAGAAAACCTTCACTGATCGCTTCACTGACATTAAAAATTCTCATTCCCTAAGTTTGTTCTATAAATCATACGTTGCTCCCACTATTGAATAATGTTGTTCTATTTGGTTAATGACCTGCCCTACTCATTTAAATAAATAAAATTCCGTAATATTTTTTTTTCTTGACATCGTATCTTACAAAGTACCTCAGTTCCGTACACTTCCAAATATGATATACTAAAATGTCTCAATATTAAACCACCACAGGTACGAAACAACATTTCAGACCTTATATTTCTGCACAAACTTGTCAATGTTTCTTGTGAAAAGCTGCTTAGTGAAATAAACTTTCGTTTACCCTGAAGAACAACACGCTCAAGTGATCTTTTCTACACCTGAACAATGAGGGTAAATGTTGAACAAAAGTCCCTTCTAAATAGGATGGTCGGCACGTACAATCATCTTCCAGATAACGTCGACATATCTGTAAATGAATCAACTTTTAGAACATGTATAAACAGACTATCTCTGCAACTTTTTTTCCCCCCTTTTTGTTTGCTGTTCTCTTATTGTTGTGTTATGTTTGCTGTTAATGTTTCCAGTGTAAAATGGCAAATTGTGCTGTATCTGCAACCTTCTGTAAATAAAATAAACTAATTTATATATAACTTAAAAATTAATTGTCAAATCCTTGAAACAGGAAAGAAAAATTCTATATTGTTGTCGAGCAATTCTCAAATTACTCCTCCCAAAATCGCTTGTCCCGTGCAACATACAAAAGATGAAATTATTAGTTCAAAAACTAAACAAGTTAATATTATTTATTAAAACTTCAAAGCCAAAGTTAAAACCAACTGAGGAAGGCAAAATTAAAATTTCCTAATTTTCTCTTGATCATTTTTTATTTTATAAGGCATATAAAAAGTGTACCGTGCGACACGTGTTGCACAGGACATTAAACAAAATTGGTGTATATGAATTTTTACCAATTATTTTTAGCTTGTTTTTAATAGATAATTTCCAATGTATTAACAATGACATAAGCTTGCCTAAAGTGATTACTGAAATAATTATAATTTTATGACAAGGGCGATTCTCGGCGTGTTACACGGGACATTCAGACAACAACATGTTTGGCTATAAAACTGTAAAAATGAACTTAAAGTCTGCTTTTCATGTGTGGTATGCAAGATTCATGGTCATGGAGTGAATATATCTAGGTGAATATTTTGACAATGTTGTACCAAAGTTATTAACAGTGTATTGCACAGGACTCACAGACGAATGGCCACATTTACTCGTCACACGTGTTTGTAATATTTCTGTGAATTCTGAGAATATTTTATAATGTTAAAATTCTTTATACATTTTCCTCAAATAATAATAGTTTACAATATGATTTTGTTAATTCACTGCTTACTTTTTAAAAATTTCAGTGGGCATGTAGAGTGTTGCACGGGACACAAACAGTCTTGGACGATTCTTTCAATAATAAGAAAACTGAACCTTTATGGATATAGTGATTTATTAGTTTAATGTAACTATGAAAATTTGAGTCTGAGTTTCCCTCCAAACTGCTCTTCCAACAATTGTGCCCCTCCAAACTGCCTCTGTCCCCCCATTTTAGGCAACCTGGAGTAAAACAATAATTGAAATACCATATGACATTTATAATCTCATGGAAGATAAAAATAAACATATTTAACACTTGCATGAACTTTATTGCAGCAGATAGTTAGAATAAATTAAGTATTTATTAACACGTCAAATCAAGTTTTCAACTCCTTGTCAACACATTTTTTTACAATCGAAAATAAAAATAAAAATTGCAGTTTTCGTACTTTTCAACCATAAATATTCAGTTTTTTTACAATATATTATTGAAAGAATCGTCCAAGAGTATCTGTGTTCCGTGCAATACTCTACATGCTTACTGAAAATTTTTAAAAAGTAAGTAATAGATTAAGAAAATCTCATTATTTGAGGAAAATGTATGGAGAATTTTAACATTAGGTTAACACTTTAAAATATTCTCAGAATTCACAGAAAATATTACAAACATGTGTGACGAGTAAATATGGCCATTCGTCTGAGTCCCGTGCAACACACTGTTAACTAGGGGTGGTGGAAACGTATCCTGAAGTTATCGAGAACCGGATTCTAAGATCCGGATCCGGGTATCTGCTACCGAGATTCGAATCGGGTACCCGTTTCCAAGATCCGAATCCGAGAACCAGTTCCAAGACTCGGATCCGAGAACTTGTTCCAAGACCCGGATCCCAGAACCGGTTCCAAAACCCGGATCCTCAATTCTAAGACCTGGATCCGGATCCTCGGTTTCAAGATCTGGAAGCTGATACCAGGTTCTAAGATCCAGATCCGAATCTAAAATTCGCTTAGAAGAAAACGAACTTCGGTTCTGAGATGGAGTCTAGAAACTTGATTTAGGTTTTGATAAACTATTCATTATTATCATTGAAGTTCAGGAACATAGTATTTGTCGTTCGGAAGGCATTTGTCAAGAAAGCTAGTCTCGATTTGTGTCGAGGTGCCATCTGAATGTTTTCGTAGAGAATGAGCTCGATCCCTACTTACGTACTGTGGTCTTTGTAGTAGACAAACACAGTGTGCGTTGGTTTTCTCGGGGTTCTCCAGTTTCCTTTCATTTTTTTCATTCCACCAATTCATATCACCACCATCCATCCGATCTGAGCCAAAGTTGCCTAAGGGCTTTAAAAATTCAAATTCATACAGAATGAATCAAATTAAAATCAGGCAAGATTTCTGCTCTAATAATTAAAAAATATTATATACAGACAAATTACCATACCACAGTGTTTCCCAACCTTTTGCAGGTTGCGGACCCCTTGATTTCTTACTAGTTTCTTTGCGGACCCCTGTTCCAACAACCAAGGAAAACATTATAAATACAGTACCAACAGATCTTTTTACGTTATCTCTAGCTTAAAAAAGACGTACAATTTCAATACACGAAAATACAATTGAATACAGTTTGCTAACAATATTGAAAGTCGCCAATTAATAGTAGTAATAATAAAACCTAACGATTTTGTTTACTTATACTTCCTCAATGTGATGGCTGGCTTTGTTTTGTGACCGTAAACTTTTTCATATCTGGCCCTTAAGTACAGATTTTTAGGTTCTATTTCAGATCTGGTTCTATTTCAAGTTTCTGTACTTCTTTTTCATATAAAAAAGTGCAGAAAATGTTGATTCGCACAAGTAAGTAGTCACGAAAGGCATCAGATGTGAAACTGCCTTTCAGAAAACCTCAGGATACAAAGACCGAGCACGTATTTAAAAGTCGAGCAAACACAAACTGAGAAACATCATCTTCAACGAGGAATCGCAGCACAACTCAATAAACTGCTCTTCTTCATTGGGTGACAGCTCATTTCATTGTCTAGTAACGGGTTCTTCATCCAATTATCTTGATCGTTGGAAACCGAAAAGTTAGCTTTCAACTCTGAACCCAAAGAAAGCAAATGCATCTTCATGCACTCACATTCTTAATTTCGGAGTCCTGTTTCACTTGTCGTTCAGCGTGGGAAAGGAATAATTCCTTATTGTCGATTCCGTCAGCCCAAACCTTTAGTTTTTAATTGTGTCTCAATTTTGTCTTGCACTAAAATACAGTGATACTGAAACCTTGCAGACTTGAATTCAATGGGTTCAAAAATGATAAATATCTGACAAATAAGCAAGTGTCAAAGTCAAGAAAAGTCACTTAAGCAGTCCTTTAGTTTTTGTTCCAATTTCAAATCAATCAGAAAAATTCTCACCTTAACATGCACCTCGAATAAGAGAGTCAGAACTCTTCCTCGAGCTAATCAGTGTACCTCAGAATCACAACTCGTGATTACTTCCCATCTCGCTGCACAATGCAGCAAAAATTCTGGAGTTAAAGAGGACGAGCTTCGATAAAGTTGACAATTTTAACGGATTCATCGAAAACGTCTTTCATCTTGAATGATATTCCATGTACAGTCAATGCTTCACGATGGATGCTCAGTGGGTCCACTTGGCAGAGAGCGCAACAGCCCGAACACAAGCAAAAAGGCCCTTTTGTTTACCTGCCATTGCCCAAGCACCATCTGTACTAATCCCAACACATGGAGCCCATTCTAGTTAATTTTGAAGGATAAAACGATTAAGAAGATTAAGAACGTTAAACAAGGCCTCTGTAGGTTTATGTTACAGCAGTGTTTCACAAAACAACAAATCTTTATGAATCTTGCTGTTGTGTTCATATCGAGCAAAAGCTACCAAATTTGCATTTCCCGAAATGTCAGTGCTTTCACACAATTGTAATGAAAAATACTCACTACTGGAACCCAAACTTTGTATCAATGTGTCCTTTACGTTTCCAGTCATTTCGTAGATTCACTGCTTCACAGTGTTGTTCGAGAGACACACTAATGAAAGTTCTTTTGAATGAATTTCGCCAAACAGTCATTGCCTTCCTTGCCGGAAAAATTAAGACTTTACCATTGCATGAGACTGTCTCTTTTTCGCGATCAATACAGATACTTCGTATGAAGATAAAACAGCCTTTTCATTATTTGAGCCTGACACAATGTCTCTAACTACTTTTTGTCATTAGGTTCTACTAGTTTACTTTTTAAACAATCAATACGTTTGTTCACTGAAGTACTGTGCTTTGTTTCAAGACGTCCTCGCAATTTCGAAGGTTTCATGGTCTCATTCGATAGCACCTCACCGCAAATAACGCACTGTGATTTCTGATCACCATCTCGTTCAATAACCGAAAATCCCAACTTTACATATTTCGGAAAATATTTACGCACTTTCTTGGGCACTACATTCTCATTTTTGCTACATGAACACAAAGCCTTAACGTCATGTTCTTTAGCCTTATTTCATGTCCTGTTGGTAACGCATGTTTTACTGGGACCGATTTAAGCCACCGATCCTTTTCTCGCACAGGCTGACACAGAAGTCTGAAGTTAGCTGTTCTATATTTTTAGTTCAAGTGTCTAGTGAAAATCGAACTTTAGGACAGATGATCAAATCAGACATTAAATATTGTAGTTCATTTACTTCGTTTATTGCATTGGCTTTGGTTTGTTGAGTTAAATCTTAACTTGGCTTTCTTGGTAAACAATATAGTGTTTTCAATTATTTTTTTTAACAAAAGGAAGTATCGGGAAGTGAATTCTCCTTACAGGTCATACTACTGCGGCCACCTCACATGTTTGTCGCGGCCCCCAGGTTGGGAAACACTGCCATACCACATTCGGAGAAACTAATTATCCTGACGTTTTAAATGTATTTATAGCCTTTAGGCATCTCA
Organism: Lepisma saccharinum; assembly: GCA_022664845.1. Classification (NCBI taxonomy): domain Eukaryota; kingdom Metazoa; phylum Arthropoda; class Insecta; order Zygentoma; family Lepismatidae; genus Lepisma; species Lepisma saccharinum. Next base: position 76,109 of record JAGDQP010003364.1, read on the forward strand.
AGTTGAGGCCAGGATAGGGTAGTGGAAAGGAAGGTAGTTGGCCAGGGCCTAGTTAGTACGTACCATCCCGCATTTACCTGGTATGCCTGGGAAAACCTTCTTCAGGATGATCGGCCTCTGGTATCGAACCCAGGACATCCCGAATAAAAAGTCAACGCTTTATCGGCCGTTCAGTTCGACATTGTATTTGCAAACAGAGTTTATCATGAAATCTCAAACATAATAATAATTTTTTTCTGAACTTGTTTCACTCCGTCTGTATGTTCCCCTCTACTAAAACAAAGGAAAATAGTTTGAATTAGAAACATTTGAGCCTCAACGGACAGCACTCTGACCACTGATTCCTTACTCAGAATGGTGGCATAATTCAAAAGTCAATTACATATTCCGCCATTCAGGGTCAGACAACAGGAAGCGTGTAACTGTGTATACACAAACTTTCTACCTTTCACAATATTGCAGTTTTGCAGGAATGTCTAAAGAATGTTAGGTGCAAAATTTTGTTAGGTTTACCCTTACTTTAACACAATTCGAATGTCAGCACAATTACAAATGTTTGAAATTCATTTCTAACGTTATTCTAATCCAGGTTCTGATCATCACTGATGAAGATAAAGATAAAAGATAAAATGAATTTTATGGGCGGTAACAGCACTATGGCTTACGCCCGCCCCTTATCTTCGTCATGTCAAAATTTAGCTGTTAATTAAAATAATAGAAGAATATAAAAGATGAAGATGTAAAAGGTCTTCACAATCAGCCCACTGGTGTAAATGGCCAGTATAACAAGGAAGCCTGTAAATGGGCCTTCAGAAGATAAAACTTAACAGCTAAGGAGCATCATCATATAAAATAAACGGAAATCATAAAACTCTCTGCAAAAACAAGTAAAAAGATTACCGTTTAAGTTTAGGTTTATACCTAGGTTTCCCTTTCCTTCCCACGAGACTAAAATCCATATCCATTAGGTGGTCCTGAATCATGTCTGAAGCCAATGAGGAACTTGGTTCATCGATAGTATGTGCAGACTCTTCCTGAGCTAATTGAGCAGCCAAAACGTTCGTCAAAGTCTTAATGCTTGTAGCGAGAGGCGATCACTGATGAAGCTATCAGGGAAATAGTGTTGTGAAGTAAAGGTGTAGCAGTAAACCTAAACTTGTAAACTTGCAACTTCGAATTTCTCTTTCGCCTGATATCATTATTAACTATTAATTATGAAAAGTGAATTTTCTGCGAAAATCAAAAGCTTTGACAAATTTCTGGTTCGTGATTTCGCTAAGTCACTACAATAAACTATTAGTGAGAAGATAATCACCATTTTCCTATTTTCTCTATCTTATAATGTTAAAATTCGTTAATCACTGAGCTTAGAAACATGAAATAAACGTCGTTCGGAAACCCTTACAAAAAGGAATATATGATTTCACTAGAACCTCCAACACCACCATCCTCTTCACTTTTTCGAAATTTCTCGTTTTGCTAGGTGAAATAGATATACACATAAATTATCGTAATAACAAATTCAAACCAAGGTATACCTCATGAGGTCTTAATGACGTATATTTATCTTTCACCGCAAAAGATGTTTTTATTTTACAGAAGACAGTCATAATGGATAAGATAAAATGAATTGTATGGGCGGTAACAGCACTATGGCTTACGCCCTTCCCTATACAGTCATAACGGAAAGAAAATAAATGAAGACACTACCATATACAAGCATGCATCAGAATATTATGACTAGTAATAGAAATTCAAGTCTTTTGCCAACTTCATACAGTGAATAAAATCTCGAAGCCCAGATTCACACGATTACTTCAACTACACACACAATATATATTTAGTTTTAAATTTTAAATAAAATCAGCCAATATGGAATGGCTATATGTTACAATTTTTAACGTCACATCCACTGTTCTTGTACTACACCCAAGGCATTCTGTCAATACAGTCTATAAAATCAGAAAACCGGATCACTTCATTTATGCACATAACAAATTTAGTTTTTGGTTTTGAATAAAGTTAGCAAATATGGAATAGACTATATCGTACTTTTCTTCCATCACATGCACTGTTCTTGCACTGCACCTCTTGTATTGACGGTCAATAATATCAGAAAACGAGGCTTTCACTATAACTATTTACAAAACATTTAGTTTAAAATTTCGAATAAAATTAGCCAACATGAAATATTTGGTACACTTTTCAAACCATGTCCATCATTCTTGTGCTGTACGTGAGTTTTTCAGAGATTATCTGCTGATCAATTAGAGCTGCCTTTCTCTGAATTGAATTTATTTTAGGCAACTATGGCTCAGGCCGTATGGATGATCATGGGATGAATTGGTGGAATGAAGAAAGTGGGAGGAAACGGGAGCACCCCAAGAAAACCCACGCACACGGTGTTTGTCCACCACAACGCTCACATGGCATGATGCCTTTCTCTGAGTCTTCTCAAGTATTTCACCCTTTTGACTTGTAATTTTTTACCAGGATTTCAGCACGTTTCTTTCTTGTTCTTTCCTTGCCATCCAATACTGCTCGCTTTCTGCGTTGCTCTGTAGCTTCTTTGTACAATGAGTATGCGTTACCACCAGAATAATCATACATTTGGTTATTTGGAAACACAATAATCCCCTAATGACATTACACTGTTATATATCTGTCTCCGTCCAACTAAAGACACTTCCTTTTGGTTTTCTACTAAAGATTCTTTGTTAATATAGAATCCTTTCTCAACATTTGCATTGCCATGAGACAGCGCACACATTAAACTCTTGACAAATCTGATACTTTGAACGTTGTGTGCTAAAATGAACAAGATGGTTCCAGAAGTGATCCACAAGTTTTTCCTTCTTATAATAGAAACGAAGTAGAGGCTCAATATGTGGCACAGAGCACGAACTCTTGAATTGCTGTGCAGTTCGAAGTACCTCAAGTCTTCTCAATGCCACGTTCACTTTAGCCACCAACACATGGATCAAATGCAAACAGACCTCTTGTCTGCCTGTAAGCAAGTGGAGAACACACGTGCATCTTCAAAATAAATACCTGCAGGCAAATTATCACATCTTGACGGAACTGGAAAATTTCAAGATCAGATGAACTCACCTTACGCGAATTCTTCAGTGCACATTTTGTTGGAAATGCCAATAAATTCTTGACCAGGAGTAAATTTTCTTGCTTATTGACATCAATCTTTGCAACCGAAGACTCTACTTACATAACTTCAGGCTAAATAATTCCCTCCATTTGTGCTTTTACAAGAGAAGAGTCCTTAGGCAAAGCTGTAGGTAGGCTGTTACAAAACTGGGATGGAATAACTAGTTATTTTGAAAGTGAACCAGACTGTCCCAAATTTCTACAGCAATACTTTCAAACAGGCAACTGTGATAAAAAATTCTTTAAAAAAAACTGTCTGTCTTTCTTTAGTAATGTTTCTAAAGACTTCAACGAAGAGTTCTTGCACTTTAAAAAAATATCAACTTGCCATTATTGAAATTTACGATGTAGGGATGTAATGATAAAGTTCAAGTCGAAGGTAATTTGTAGGAAAGATGTTGGTGTTGAAGTTACGTCATTAATTAATTAATTAATTTATTTAGTGACAACACAACAGGCAATGGCCTAATTATAGTGCTGAGCTTTACAAAGTAGTTGTACAGAGTTTATTGACAATTGCATCTCTAAATTCTTTAGGCGACATAAAGCATACGTCCAGATCATTGTGAACTGTACAGAATTTGTTATATATAGTACAAATTCTCCAGATGGGTGACCTCATCAAGATATTGGTTCTTGCCTTTTTACAGTAGAAGAGACCAGTATTATTAACGCGAGTTTTAGATGATGGAACACGAAACTGTAATGTTGAAACTAAATCCTTACAATCTAACTTATTTTGAACAATTTTTTGAAGAAATAACAGATCAGCAATGTTGCGCCTTTGTTCTAAGCTCTGAATATTAAAGTTCTCAATGACTGCATTGTAACTATCACAAGCAGCATAGATTCGAGTTTCTTTAAAAGTCAGGAATTTAAGAAATTTTGATTGGATTTTCTCTAATTGTTGGCACTGTTCCAATTGATATGGATTCCAAATAGAAGAAGCATATTCCACCTTGGAGCGAACATAAGCATAGTAAATTTTTTCCAATGTTGATATATTGTTGAATTCTCTTCCCGTCCTAATTACGAATCCTAGTAACTTCAAGGCTTCATTTGTTATATTTGTAACGTGTATGTTAAAAATCAATTTCGAGTCAAAACTGACACCAAGATCCTTAACTACAGTAGGTATGTTTAGTACAATTTTATTGATGGAATAATCAAATTGATGAGTGGTTTTATTTCTATTAAATGATAATACTTTACATTTACTTGTGTTGACTCCAAGTTGATTAATAGCACACCAGTTTGCAATATTATCTAAGCTTTGCTGAAGCCTTACGCAGTCTCCGATCGAGTTGACTTTTGTATATATTTTAAAGTCATCTGCAAATAACAATTTTTCATTATCAGGCACATAATCAGGAAGATCACTAACGAATAAGAGGAATAATAAAGGTCCTAGGATCGAACACTGAGGAACTCCTGAGAATGCAGAATATTCATATGATTTATATTCTTTATAGACAACTGATTGCTTGCGATTTGTTACGTACGAAAAGAGGAGCCTAATCACAGTGGGTGAGAAGTGATAGTGATTTAATTTTTCCAGTAATATATTGTGATTAACTCTGTCAAATGCTTTCTCAAAGTCAATATAAATCACATCAACTTGCTTGCCCTCATCCAACGCATTTGCTATGTAGTCCGTAACAACTGCTAAGTTTGTTACCGTGGATTTCTGAGAAACAAAGCCATGCTGCTTAGTTGAGATAACTGGTTGAATATGATTACTAATTCTCTTGTATAAGATCTGTTCCAATACTTTTGCAAAAGTTGGTAATATTGCAATTGGCCTGAAGTCATTAATGTGCCTACTATTATTAGATTTTGGGATAGGACAAACCAGGGCAATTTCCATTTGTCGGGGAAAGTACAGGTTTTTAGGGATAAGTTAAATGCTATCAATAGGGGATATTTAAATATATCAACACATCCCTTAACTATATACGAGTGTATGCCATCAGAACCAACTGTCGTCTTCGATTTTAAATTTCTGATAGCATTTTCAACTTCCTTTAGTTGAATTTGGTCAATGCACAGTGTCTCTATTTCATCATTTCTATTAATAACAGCATAACTATTAAGATTATTGTATGTGTGAAAGGAGGATAGAAATACCGATTGAAAATACTGAGCGAATCCCTCTCTCATCATTGCTAGACAACTCCTGACCTTCAAATTTTAACACCTTTGGCGGTAGATGCGTTTTTTTTGTTTTTGATATAGTTCCATAGTTCGCTCGAGTTGGAATTGATATTATTTTCAGAATTAATTATAAAACTCTTATAGGCAATTCTAATGTCTTCTTAATTTCCCTACGTAATCGAGCAAATTCTTGGTGGTGTTGAGATAACACGCTAGAAAGGTGTTGAGTTCATGGTTTTGACCCTGGATTGTTTATGATAATATGCCTTGACCTTAAGTTTTCTAATATCATCTTTGGTGAACCAACACATACTCTGAAACAGTACTTATTTTACGGGAAACACACCTATCAAATATTTCATAAACAATATCATAGAATTTACTCACTAGGTCATTAACATTCCGATACACTTGTAAGAATTCCCAATCGATAGCTCGTAGTTCCTGATACATCAGAAAATTTGCCTTCCTAAAATTATAATAATAAGTGTTACTTTTCTGCTTTTATTTCTTGACCTTTCTGTTAACTATGTCTATTATTATAGCTGGGTGATGGATATCTTCCGGTACCAACGGTAACAATTCTCTAATAACTTCAACATTTTCAAGATTTGACAGAACTAGATCTAGTGTGCGATTATTATTATTGGCAACATTGTTGAACGATCTCAAATCATAAAAAATTATAAAATTATATAAATTCCTACACTTTAAAGGTGTGCTTTGTTCAAAATCAAATTCGATACCGTTTATCTCCGGTGAATTGAAGTCACCGATGAGGAGAATAGGACTGCCTTGTGGACAAGTGGATTCAATGCATGCAAATAGATTATCATACAAATCTCTACCTGAAACCGGTTCAAAATATACAGCACAGATAAACATTGGTCTCCCTTTTACAGTTATTCTAGCAATCAGACACTCATATTGATCATCACAGCTATTCAATAAACACAGACTGTATTTTTCAAGAGCCGAGATAAGTACCCCTTTCCCCTTTGACTTTCCAGTTTTATTAATAGATCAACTCCTTTCTAAACTTCAGGATGTTATGAATGAGATTATTTTTGAGCACTCAATTGTTCTATAGACCTTGGTTGATGATAAGAAAAGAAAGAAAGGAACATCAATCTAGAGTTTTATCATGTTTTAAGCATAGTAACAAGATGTTTGAGTTCATTGTTAACTATGACATTGCGCTTAGGTAGCCGATTGGAATACAGAATGTTAGCATATTTTACTCTGGAATGCACGAATGTTAACTGAATATTAATATGAAGTGTTATATGCACTCAGAAATTGTGAATAAAATGGATCAGTGTAGAAAGATGGATTCTGGTTTTCAAGCTAAGATTTCTATATCACGGAAAGTTCTGTGGAAGATAAATATGATGGATCATCAGTATTTTGTGACAGTTATTGGATAAACTATTTGGTTAACGTGTGTAGTATAACATAGTAGTGAGTGAAGAATTGTCACGTGTAGCTGCTACTACTGACCTAACTTCCTACTTGATTTGAGACTTACAGTGAATAAACTAACCTAACCTATCCTAAACTAACTCTTAGACTCAATTGAAACTACTCGGCTTGTAGAATAATCAATATCGTATTACAGGACAATGTAAAAGCTAACAAAGAGCTTTTACAGTGCTGCAATATATCATATGGAGAAATTTTGTGACTTCAATGACGCTATATTTTTAAGAAACTAGAGGCTTTACATATGAAAGATACTGAATTATCTTGTTTTGAAGAAATGATTAATGCTTTGAAACTCACTGAGATTTGTCCAGCTTTTAATTTTGATGATTTTATGAAGAATTTTCTGTTTATAAGGATAAATTACGTGATGCTGGATGCACTAATCAAAACTATGATGTGAACTCAAAATGTGTGAATTTTCGTCAATATGCTGATGTTGATATCTTATGTTCTGAGCATTCTTGGTTCAAATGCATTTGTTTGAGTTTGAGGTTTATTTATTTATTTATTTATTTATATATATATATATATATAAGTCAGTTTTGGCAGTAGCCAGTTGGATTTCGAAATTCAAAACACTTAAGTTAGAAATTGAACTCAGCACCCACAAAACTTGTACAACTATTACAAAGCAAGACGTTATGTCCTGTCGCTATCTAAATTTCGGAAATCAAAATTTTTGACACCAGAATTGAACCCACCTTTATTTATAAACTGAATTACCTCTGGTGCTGGACACTACTAAAAAGCTAAATGTCTATTCGTATATTACATTCCAATATTCCCTTGGGAGAAGTTTGAGAATTTCAGTATTTTTCTTTGTAATAAATATTTTTTGAAAGTCGTCATATTTCTTTGATCCATAAAAGATAGAAAATTGTGAATAAACCAATTTCAAAAGGCACTTCCCCTTTCTCCCTCCAAGGTAGATGAAGGATTGTAATTCTTTCGCTTTATTTAAATTCTTGTCAGACATTATTTGCTGTAAAATTTTAATATTTTTACGTTATTTGGAAGTATATACATTAGTGTGTTTCGTATTTCCAAAGATGTGATTTTCATATGACTTTGCTTACGGCCCGAGTCTCAGTGATGTAAAAGATAGATATGCCGAAGTTCAAGAAGATTGGATAATATTTAGGGGTTGAACACATTGATCACTTTTATCTCAAACTAGTGAAATTTCGAATATTGAAGTGCTTTGTACTAACGGGCTTCTCATGTATTTCTTTCTTTTGCAGGTAATTGAACTTTAAATGGGAACCAAAAGAGGAATTTGCCTGCTAGAAAAGGTGCCTAGTGGTGAGTTTTTAGGAGCTCAGCTCTCTTCAAAGGAACAAGTACTCTTAGTATCTATTTACCATCACAAGGAAGAAGGAACTGAAAGAAACACTTTCGGATGCTGCTAAATCTACCAGTACTAAACTACAGGAAGTGTGGAGGAAAGCAAATATCCCTGTTAAGACGGAGGAAAATGTCCGTGCTGGGGTATACAGAAGCTGTATAAAGAATACCAAAATATGGGTAATGAGAAATCGAGAAACACAGATAAAGCAAATGTGAAACGGCAGATTTGGAAAGATGATCCCGTCGAGTTATTTGACATTTCCCGGCAAAATGTGATGGACATGACTAGCTTGTCACAAGAAGATAAAGAATGTCTTAGGTCACAAAGAGAGGATCATATGAGTTCGTCAATGAGTGGAGTAGACAAGGTTTTCGCCTCGAATATAAGAACTAAGTGTACCAAAGAAGACAAATATGATTCATATAAGAATAAACATTACAAAGCTATCGCTGAAATCAAAAAGATAGTTATACTGCAAGACTCATATCCATCATTAACAACACCTAGTGGCGAAGAACAGAGTTTTCGCCTCCAGCAACGAAAAAATTACATTCAAGTCCTAGATTAAAACCTCTTGATAAGACACTCACGTCTACTTGGGATCGAGAACAGCTCTCTATTCGACAAGCAAGTACTTCATTTATAGCAACTGCAAAGAGCCTTGGCCACAATGTTTCAAATATTTCCGTATCTCCAGCTACCGTTTACCGAGTTCGGGCGATCAATAGAAGTAAAATGGGAAAAAGAAAATCGAAGAGTCACTCTTTGAAAATCACCCTCATTTGGTCTTGCATTGGGATAGTAAACTGTTGCCCTCAGTTGCCCATGGAAGAGTCAAAACTCTGGAAGATAGAGATGCAGTTCTAGTGACTGGCAAAGATTTTGAGCAATTGCTTGGCGTACCTGTTGCCCTGAAAGCCACTGGTGAGCAGATGGCTGAAGTAGTTATTCGGGAAGTGGACCGATTTGGGCTACATGACAATATCATCGGTAAGTCTTTTGATACTACAGCATCTAATACAGGACTGATACAAGGGGCATGTACCAGAGTTGAAAGGGAATTCGGACGAACATCGTTGTGGTTGGCTTTCCGTCATCACACCCATGAACTAATATTGAAAGGAGTGTTGTGGCATACCATCGAGTGGCCCTGACATCCAGGTTTTTCCGAAGTTCCAAAGTCTGTGGGCTCTACTTGATAAGGTCATATACGACAACGCTGGATGAAGAAAGTCCCGTTCAAGGCTTTCTAGAAGAACAACGAGTGAAAATGGTTAACTACATACAAAATGTCCTAAAAGATGGAAGTCATCCGAGAGAAGACTACAAAGAACTATTACAACTCTCACTCGTGTACTTAGGAAATTGGTTTCCAAACGACTTCAGTTTCAGGATCCCAGTGGCTCTGCATCAAGCAAGGTGGATGGCAAAGGCAATATATGCACTTAAAATTGTCCTCTTCACTATACAGTTGAATATTCCTCAACGAGAATTGAAAGGAAAGAAACAGGTTGCACATTTTGTCAGCCTCATACATGTTCGCTTTTCGCACGAGGCAATTGTAAGTCGATGGGCTCCAAAGAATGATTTGGATATGCTACAGCTTCTGAGCACTTACCCAGATGCAGACGTCAAAAAAGTGCTCTCACAGTTGCTAAGAGACACCTTTGGCGTCTGACAGAAAGAAACGTAGGAATGACTTTTTTTGACGAACGTATAACTCAGGCTAATAAGAAAAATATGACTAAAAATTTAGAAACCAAACCTGCAAAGAAAAAGGAAATGAAACGATTGGAAGGTAAAAACCTAGATTTTGAAGGAAAAGATCTGAAACATTTAGTTACTAATAAAACAAAGACGTCCTTTGAGTTGTTTGGGATCCACGACGTTACAGAATACTGCAGTGATTCTCTAACAAGCCATGTGAACGCTCTTAAGGTGGTCAGTGATACCGCAGAAAGAGGAATTGCTCTCATAAAAGAGTTTAACGAATCGGTCAGGAACGAACAACAAAAACAATTCTTGTTGAGGGTAGTCGAGCATCACAGAAAAGTCGTAACCAAGCGAACAAATAAGGGATTGCATCGTTCAAAGTTGATTAATATAACACATGTTTTGCCTATCATACTACCTATTAATCTTAGTGTCTAGTTTTAATATTATTTTAAGTTTGTGATTTCTAGTTTTCCCAATGAAAGTAATTAACATTGAAAGTAATTAGGCAGTATTTTTTGCCTACTTTTACAAAACTGATCAAAGTGTGCAACCTCTAAATATTATCCAATTTTCTTGAAATCTGGCATATATATCTTTTACATCACTGAGACTCGGGGTGAATGCAAAGTCTGCAAAAAATTTACATTTTATTTTTTGCCGTACAAAATGAAACACCTTAATATACATCCATGCATTCTACTTTGAAGTAGCTAGAAGGTAATGGATTCCCGCAAATTAATATTATTTGTTACGAAGATCCTTTATGTAAATTTTAATGTTTCTGTGTATCTGTCTGAAGGTGATTAACGATAGGAATAAATTTCTATTTAAGAATGGAGAACTAAAGTCTTGACGCCACATCCGGCTGGTAACCATAGCAACGGTGGAGGCCAAGTCTAAACAAACAGTAAGTTTGATAGCAGAAAGGTATAAAATCAGTTGTGGAAGTAATGACTTAATATTTTTCGAACTGTTAATTATTTCAGTGAAGAGCGGACACTGATTGAAATAGTAGAAAATGCTGTGGAGTCCAAACATATACGTTTGCTTACATATGACAGAAATTTGATGCATATTGCACATACAAGGGAAAGTGCAAGAAACGATATATGAACAGTAAATATAAGAAGTTGAGGTGACTAGATAATTTTTATTCCGGTAATTTATGATTTTAAGAAACACATACAAAGCTATTATTAACTTTCGAAATCTTGACTTATACTATACCTTGTATACTTTATCTACAATATCAATTTGCGCAGCTGAACACAGGGTAGAGAGGTTTCGTTTTAGCACTAGACTGTATCTTCTTGAGTATGTGCCCTTAACCAATTGTCGATTGAACGAAAAGTTCATTGAAATAAATGTCTCGTCACGAAGAGTGGTATCACCACAATACAAAAGCGGTAACGTTTCCAAAGGAGTTTTCACATAGTAGGAGAGAAAATGGATGGTAGAAAAAAGGTACTTACGTCATAGGATGTAACGACAGGTGTACACAAACATCACAAAATCACACGTGAAAAGCAACAACGTTTCGCAAAACCGTTTTCACATGATAGGAGAAAAAAATGGAAAGAAAGGAATTTTACGAGACTAGTGCTAAGGAATCGTCACGTTACCAACTAATGTCGGGTATGAGTGTGACTAGATGGTTCGGAGAAAACACCAAATGGAGAAGGAAGTGCTGAGATTACTAGGAGTTGGTGAGGGCTTTCCTAAAAGAAAAGGGTAAAGTGTAAGGGAAAGATAATAATAATAATAATAAAAAAGACGAAGGGGAAAAAGAATAAAAAAAATATTGGAAAATAAAAATGAAAATAGAGACGGAACGAAAAATACAATGGAAGAAGCAATTGCGCTGCAGTTAGTTACATGACAAGGCCGGGTTGGTGGAAAAGAATAGAGATGTACGTCTGCTCCATCTCTTTCTAACAATGGCAGGTGAGGCAGGGTTCAGAATTTTCAGGATGCTGACTCTGAAAGTTTCGTCAAAGGTGCAGCCGTGATATAAAGTGTGTTCAGGTATGGAGAGATGCGGAAGTTGTGATTTGGAGGAGTAGCGATGGCTGTTGCGATAATTATTAGAGGTGTTTGGGTTTCTCCAACGTAGGAGGAGGAACATAGATTACAGAGTAGGCGGTAAATGAGGTAGGAAGATATGCAACTGCCGAAGTGTAGGAAAAAGTATGTCTTGTGAGTGACGGGATGTTCGAAGGTCAGATTGAAATAAAAAATAGGGCACGTTCTGCAGCGGGGTATATTACACTTGTCAGGTTTTGGGGGGAGGGGGCCAAGATTGGTCCAGTTCTGGTGAGAATCATGTTGAGATTCGGGAGTCTGCGGAAGAATATTCTGGGGCATGGCGGAAAAACTTTTCCAGTGTCAGATCACTGGATGAGTAAGTTGTGTGCCAGTTTAAGGAGTTTTTGGAGGGCCTGAAAACTGAGGTGCTACTGAGAGAAGATTGGGAGTGGAAGTACCTTCGTGGGTATGTCGGTTGCAGTTAGAGTGATTTCTGGCAGAGTCTAATTGTTTACGGATGAGATAATTTGGAATATCCACAGTCGATGAAAGCTGAGGAGAGACTACTGAAATAATCTTGAAGTAGGTCGTTAGAGGAGCAGATGCGGGACTTCGAACAGCAAAAGCGTATGGGAAAGAGCGTTTTGTATAGTATGGATGGAAGCTATTGAAATGGAGATATTGCATATTGTTGGTAGGTTTGACGTGGACGCCTGTCAAGTCGACTGTTCCTGATCCTATTCCATAACATCTAGGAAAGTTGTGTGTTCCTTGGAGAAGGACCAAGTGAATTTAAGATTAATGTAATGTAACTATTTCCAATAGGAGATGGCAGTACGAAATGTCTAATGTATTTTTGTCGTTGCACGAAATTTCAATGCTGCTCCTACAAGTTCAAGCCTAGAGAGTTCTAACTTTCAGGGAAGAAAGTTCATACCCCATTCAAGAGTTCGTTCAATGCCGATTCTTTATTTTCGTTTTTCTTGTTGAAATAGCTTCACTGTTATAGGTTTTGATATTCACAACAATAATCAAGCGATTTCAACAATGAAAAAAAAAGGAAATACAAAATAGGAATTGACCGAACTCTTTGATTGGTTATGGATTTTCTTCCCTGATAGTTAGAACTCTCTAGGCTTGAATTTATAGAGCAGCATTAAAATTTCGTGCAACGCTAAAAATGCACTAGACATATACGGAGGTAGTGATGCCATCTTTCCTTGGAGATCGTTTCTTTACATTAACCTTAACGAGAAAGCCGCAGTTGAGGTTTTGCAGGAATGTTTCCAGTGACTAGTCCGTGGGTCCAGATTAAGAAAATGTCGTCAATATAGAGAAGTCAGGTGAAAGATTTGAGAGGTGTGGAGTTGAGGTATTGGGTCTCCAGGCGACCCATGAGAAGGTTTGCGTAGGAAATGGTTATGCGAGTGCCTATGGCTGTGCCTTTGATTTGCAGATAATTATAGTTCTCTAATGTGAAGTTGTTCATGGTGAGGACAAACTGAGCTAGCTGAAGCAGAAATAATGCTGGGTTTACGAGACTGGGGTGTGTCGAGAAAGTGTTCCAAGGGCAGCGAGACCTTGGGTGTAGGGAATGTTGGTATACAGCGACGTCACGTCGACTGTAACTAAGATGGTGTCAGGAGGGAGAGGATCAGAGAAAGAACGTATTGTGGAGAGAATGTGGTTAGTATTCTTGATGTAGGAAGGGAGAGCCTGGACGAACATTTAAGAGGTGGTGTTTCTTATGATCAGTTGGCAAAATGGCGTATCCTTAACACAAGTCCTGCACCTGTCCACTTTCTTTTCTATCATGTGAAGACGCATCTGCGAAACGTTGCCGCCTTTCTATTGTGTTTGTGAAGTTCTTGTACACCTGTGTCAGTACTCTGCTATGTAAGTGTTCTTTTCTTTTCTACCGTTTTTACCATCTTATGTATTCCCGCGTTGGGCTTCCTTTGTTCCGACCACGTGGTCACCACACCATTTCTTTGTCCTTTGTGTTTTCCAGTCATTCTGTGCTGAGTTACTTTCGACATTCCTTTGAATTTCTCCACCCTTGTCACTTGTTTTCCCGAGACCCTACTTTTTTTTTTTTTTTTTCATATTTTATTTTATTATCATAATTATTCCCTTTTCTTCCTGAGCTATTACTTTTCTTTTCCTAGCTGTGTTTTGGTTTTCACTTTAATTGACTTCTTTGTACTTCTTTTTTCACTTTACTTGACTTTCTGCACTCCGCCTTCTCGGCTTTACTGGACTTTCTGCATTCCTACCGGTATTATGTCCTCCAATCCTCTTCTGTTCTGGATTAACAGTTTCCGCAACAGCACACTTAAGTTTTCCCGCATTCTGTCACATATTGAATTCCTGAAATCCTGCCTTCACCTAGGACTTACACCTAAAGACCTAACTCCCAAAATCCCTCTCTCCGGTTTCCCACCTTCCGATCGACACAAGCTCTTTCGTTTCTGAAGATACACCTTTGTTAATCTAACCACCTCAACACTCTCTTTACACTTTCACCAAGCCTTAGAACTCTCCACAGAACTTCAGTCTCTCATCAAAATCCTGCTTTCCTTACCATGTCCCCGCATTTCTTAACATATACGAAACCCTACCTGATGCTTCCCGTCTCTTGCTTAACCTGAGATCCAAACAGCTTTCCAAACTTTCTCGGCATTGTCTTTCTGCCCTCTATCAAAACTCCTCTCTTCCTTTGCCTTTCCCTTTATCCTTCACTCCTGCCCCTCTACTCGAACCGACTCCAGGGTTTGCCAAGCCCGAAAAAAAACAGTGTGTTTTTGCGGGTTGTGTCCGCATGAAAATACCCAGTGGACGTTTTTCATTAAATTTTATTTTTAAATGATTCCTGAAATGAGGGCACGTGACAGAAGTGAATAATAATGAAAACCACTGCATTTTAGATTGTTAGAATGTAATCATGACTGTCATTCTAACTCTAGAATAATATTGATATTTAAAATCTAAACACTTTACCTTGTAATAATGAAATACAAGGAAGTATTTCAAATTCAGTCAGCACTCCAATACAAACTATTAAATAACATCTTTTCATCTGTTGATTTCGCAACCGACTAGAACGAACTAGCTCTTCCAACTAAACAGATTATAGATTTTGAATTTTGATGCTCTTCCAATCTTTATTAATAAATTACTTACAAATGAAATGATTAATAAAGTATATCATAAAATTAAAAACTACGTATTTATCATATCAAATTCTGTGTAAAATTACTAGACTGTACAAATATTAACAAAAATTCATAATGTAAAGTTTCAAACAGATACCATATTGATATAGAGTTGATAATAATAGAAGCACAGAGCTAATCAGGAAATTACAAATTATTATTTTTATTATTATTATTATTATTTATTTACGAAAAACCTACACTATCGTTACACAGTCTGTTGTGTCCTGGTGTTTGATGTGCCGCATGGCCAAGTGACACCGGGAAGGTTGAACAGCAATTCAGACCCTGCTCGGGCCGCGGTGGCCTTAATAGAGCGCTCACCTCTAGAGCTTGAGGTTCTTGATTCGATCCCGGTTCAAGTCATATGGGCTCTTTGGTGAACCAACACCGTGAGCACGGATTTTCTCGCTTCCTCCCAATATCTTCATTCCACCAATTCTCCCATCACCATCCATTCAGCCTGTGCCAAAGTTGCCTAAAGCCTTAAAAGAAATTTTTAAAGAAAATCACATGCTGCTCAAGCGGATCTGTGAGTCTATCTTGAATGAGGTTCTACCTCATTTCACTTATGATTGGCAGAATGTCGGGACGTACAATTATCTTTGGCTCCGGACAATGCCGCGGCTTGAATCCAGTGCACATACCACAAAGTGAGGTCACCTCCCCCTTCCTTCCACACACAACAGACCCACTCAGGCCTCCCGATTTCACATTGTACATAGTTTTACACTTACATGCATTCACACTTTATTTCTAAAACCCGAAAAAAAAAAAAAAAAGAAAACAATTAAACCTGAAAAAGTCCAATAAAACCGCCTTACTGAACAAGCCAACCTACTTAATGATTTCCTCACCTTTGCCCGTAACATCAGGTGGCACTACTACTGGTCCACTCATCCCGACACCTCTCAGGCCAGAACCTCTGACACCGAACTCATCCCAGCCTCTACAAATTCCTTCTTCCCTCTAGTAAAAACCTCCCCCTATCCTTACGAACCACCCAGGTGAACTGTACCTTTCCTTCCTTTCCAAACAAATTGATAATCCTGATTTCACTGACACGTTCCAATCGCATCACAACCTCACAACTGCAGAAAGAGGAGCTATCTCCAATCTTCGTTCTGATCCAACCATCATTATCCGTCCGGATGACACGGGATCCACCACAGTAGTCATGAATTACTCTGACTACCAAACCGAAACCCTCAAAAAACATTCCGATCCTACCTTTCACCGTCCCCTTGAGAATCCCCTCACCCAATCCTTGCTTAATAAGATCCGAACCTACCTCCAAGCGCATGGATTTCATGAGGGGCTGACGCGTTCCACTGTCTCTACACTCTGTCCTGACAATCCAAGAACCCGTAGAGTTTACCTTTTTCCCAAAATACATAAACCTCGCAATCCCGGCAGACCCATCCTTTGCAATATTGGCTTTCCCACTGAAAGAATCTCCGCCTTCCTCGACCACCATCTCCAACCTTTTCTCCAGGCTCTCCCTTCCTACATCAAGCCGCATCCTCTCCATAATACGTTCTTTCTCTGATCCTCTCTCTCCTGTCACTGTATACCAACATTCCCCACACCCATGACCTCACTGCCCTTGATCACTTTTTCGACACATGGCCCAGTCCTCGTAAACCCAGCACACTTTTTCTGCTTCAGATACCCCAGTTTGTCCTCACTATGAACAATTTCTCCCTTGAAAACCACCAATGTAATGCAAATCAAAGGCACAGCCATGCGCACTCGCAAGGTCCCTTCCTACGCCAACGTTTTCATGGTACATCTGGAGAACCAATACCTCTCAAATCTTTCAACCGGCTTCGCTATATCGACGATTTTCTTCATTTGGATCCACGGGAGTCACTAGAAACATTTATGCAAAACCTTTTTTTCGAAATGAACAGTTTGCAAAATGGCGTAACCTTAACACAAGATCCGCACTTGTCCGCTCTGTCCATTTTCTTTGCTATCATGTGAAAACGTTTTTGTGAAACGTTGCCGAACTTTTATTGTATTCTGAAGTTCTTGTACGCCTGTCTCAGTATTCTGCTATGTAAGTATCCTTCCTGTCTACCTTTATTAACATCTTATATATATATATATATATATCATATTCAGCCGTTTTCTATCCACTGCTGGATGAAGGCCTCCCTCTTTTCTTTCCACATATCTCGGTTGCTGCTATCCTCATCCATGTAGCTCCTGAAAAACGCTTGATTTCATCTACCCATCTTGCATTCGGACGTCGTCTCGGTCGCTTCTTTTCTCTAGGAATCCACTGTAGTATATTTGTCGTCCACCTTTCATCTGTTCGTCTAGCTATGTCACCAGCCCACTTCCACTTCAGCTTCTTTGCATTCTTGATTACATCCTCTACCTTTGTTTGTGCGCAAATAAATTCATTTGTCTTCCTGTCTCCCTGGTTATTCCTAGCATGCATCTCTCCATGGCTCTTTTTGTGACCCTCAATCTTTGAGTCGTTTGTGCATTCAATGTCCAAGTTTCACAGCCGTACATCATCACAGGTAAGATACATTGATTATAAACTTTACACTTCAGACACATTGGTAGTTTTCTTTTGAAAATAAAGTGTAGCCTTCCAAACGAACTCCACGCCATTTTGAATCTTCTATTTATTTCATCAGTCAACTTGGCATTCGATGTTTTGAGCTGGCCTAGGTAAACATACTCATCAACTATGCCTATTGTCTCTCCGCTAATCTTTATTTCCCTTTTTGCAGCATGTTGATTGTATATGACCTTTGTTTTACTTAAATTTATTTTAAGGCCTATTTTCGAACTCTCATTATTCAGTTCTTCCATTCTGGTTTGTAGTTCTTCCGTATTTGAAGCAAACAGGACTATATCATCAGCGAACCGTAGGTGATGAAGATATTCGCCATTAGTTTTAATTTCAACTTCATCCAAGTTTAAATTTTGGAACACTCTCTCCAGGACCGCAGAAAACAGTTTCGTGGAAATTGAATCTCCTTGCCTTACCCCTTTTCCAACTTTAAATTTTTCACTTTCTTGATCTAGTCTAATGACAGATGTGGCAGTCGAATACGTGATTTAAGTACTGCTGACAAGGAGACCGAATCGAAAGCTTTTTCAAAATCTATGAATCCTAAACATAGTGGAAGTTCATATTGATTAGTCCATTCCATAACTTCATTCAATGTTTTTATGCGGTCCATTGTGCTAAATCCACGGCGAAATCCGACTTGTTCCCTTCCCTGGTTAAAATCTAAGTCCCGTTTAATACGATTCAAGATAACTTTGGTGAACATTTTGTATAGAACTGACAGTAAACTAATTGGTTTGTAGTTTCCGACGCGTTCTTTGTCCCCTTTCTTGTACAACAAAATTATAACAGCATTATTACAACTTCTGGGTATTTCTCTCCTCCTCAGGCACATTGTGAATAATTTCGCAAGTTCCTCTTTCATCTTTTTATCTCCCCATTTAAACATCTCTGCTGTAAGTCCATCTTCTCCTGGTGTCTTTCCGTTCTTCATCCCTCGAATTACTTTATCCACTTCTTTCATTACATCTGGGACATCTACA